>KV008300.1:0-24517 GCA_001598015.1 Dorcoceras hygrometricum
AGCTCGACCAAACATAGCAACTAATTGAGGAAAACGACTGAACCCATTTGAATATACTTTACATAGAGAATAATAAATATAAAAACTAAATCCAAAATTCTAGCCGATGACATATTTGGTGGTTAATTATAAATTTTATATGCTATTTGATATATTATTCAACATACATAAAATTTTAAATTAACAATATTGAACTTCTTAAGATAAATTACAATTACAAATGATAGGATCGGAAAGTATGTTTAGAGATGGTGAATAAATATTTTTAAAAACTTTCGAATAAGTTGGTCCGATTTAACAACTTAACTTGGTTCTTGATCTTATCTACTATTTCAAACTACAAATATTATGTGAAAAAGTGAACGTAAAGACAACAATTAAAGAGAGTATGAGATGAGATAATTTTTTTTCATAAGTTCGAAGGCTAAGTTTCTACGTGTCTCATTCTTCTGTTTCCAAAAAGATTCACTAGAATTTTGATTGGTACAATCCAGTTGTACAAAACCACTTCATCTCAGTTTACAATACTTGAGCTGAAACTCCCAGACTTCACTTTGAGCAGAAAACACACTTGTGTCATATTTACATATTCTTATACAAATAATCCTCACTCAAGGTGATCCTACATGATCGGATATCTCGACCTTGATCAAGGTTGAAGTGTTGACAGATTGCTTTTAACAAAATTTTGTTTGCTCTTGGTGTTATTCGCCTTTTGTTATCTGTCGTAGTCGTCATACCTTTGTTTCCCATCCTTTCAGTCTTTTATGGTCTTTGATCTTAACGTTAATAAATTCGAACGATACTCACATAAATACTAATCTTTAAGGCTTATTCAGAGATAATATATACTCATTGTTCTTCAATCTTCAATGTTAAATATTTCGACTGAATCATCATCTTTTGATCTTTTGATGTTTGTCGTATTTTTTAAATCTTTTTAGAATTAACAACTTTATTATGTTGAATTTGTCAAAGATGATTTCTTGTCAATGTCTTGTAACACCATTTTATAGTGTTGTAAGTCTTAAGCCTTGAAGTTTGTTCCGTTGTAAAATTTGTTCTGTCATCTGAGCTGCTTGTCTTTTTTTGTTCTTATTCTTTTTCTTCAAATGATATGCTCTTGACATATGTGTTAAGCTTATATGAGTTCTTGTCCAGCTCTTCAACTGTTATAATATTCAATTATTTTACGACTGGTCTGAGCCTTTCATTTTACCTCAGTTGATCTGATCCTTTACAACTGATCTGCTTTTGAATTTCACTGATCTTTATACGCTTAGCTTATCTCGAATGTCTTCGATTCAACTATGCCGATCCTTGAAGATCCGTGACTCATTTGCTTTATTCTTTGACAATCCTTCAGCTGTTAATTCTTTCTGTTAAAGACGTTGATACATTATCCAAGTTAATAATTAACTTTTACCAAAACATGAAAATCCAACAAGCATGAGAACAAGCCCGTCCAACTAGCCAAACTTGACCCATCTTCGCTAAATATGAAACGATATATCAAAGAATCATGCTCGAGCTATTCACGAGTTTTAGTGATTTCAAAACAAGTCAAGCTCAAGCCTTATCATAAAAAAGCTCAAAACGAGCTCAAGATTGACGTTGTTCAACTCGGCTCCTTTATATCATTCGCTATAGATTTTCCCTACCAAATTTGGATTTAAGTTTTGTTGTGTTTTAAATAAAGATAAATTGGGGAGAAGAATTATTAAATATATTTAAGAACTAAGATAGTCATAATCAGGATTTTTCGCTTAATAACAATATACGTATAAATTAAATATTTAATGGATGATGAATTATCTTTACTGGAAAAGATTTATATACCTATAAAATCAAGATAAAAATGGATGATGTATTATCTTGATTGGAAAACAGTAAAACAATCGTAAAGTGTGCTGTTGGTGATTGTTTGGATCCAACGGTATGTAATTAGGGGTATCAAATTCTGTCCCGACCCGAAAACCCAACCCGAACTCACCCGAAAAAAATCAGGTTTGGGTTGAGACATTTTGGGGTCGGGTTCGGTTCGGGTTGAGACTTTTTGGGTTGGTTCGGGTTCGGGTCAGACTTGTTTTAAAAATTTTTACTTCAACCCGACCCGAACCACCCAAATTGATAGTAACCCGGTAACCCAACCCGAGTCGATCCGAAAAAAACCAAGGTTAGGGTTGGGATTTTTCAGGTTCTGGTTGGGTTCGGGTTGAGGCATTTCGGGTTGATTCGGATTCGGGTCAGATTTTTTTTTTTAATTTTACCCAACCCGACCCGAACCCATCCGATTCACCCGAATTGACGCCCCAATATGCAATAGACCTCATATGATTTTTCGTAAGATATAATGCCTTGGACTCATATTTAACAATTGGATTAACATGGTCAGTAAAAAAGATCCCCTGACTTCCATGAGAAGTTGTTCAAGAATCTTATGGTGGACTTTAGTAATAGGTCTAATTTCGCATTAGAAGTTGTTTAGAGAATCTTATGATGGAGTATGGACTTTAGTAATAGGTCTAGCGGATTAAATCTAACCACTCAAAATGATCGTGATCACTGATAACAGGCGTAACTCTATTTAATCTCATGTTTTTAGAAAACATTTTTTTAGTTGTTTTCAAACATAGTAAACTTATGGGGGTGGGACGGGGGGGGGGGTTTGGGCAATGCAAATTTCTCAAATCACAAAAACCAAATAAATTTCTTTCCTAAATTATAATTGTTTTTTTGACAAAATATCACTGTTAAAAATGTAGAAAGAAAATCACATTATCAATTTTCTCCGATTATTTTCTAAAAAAGCAGTGAACCGTGAACGGTCGAAATAATTTAAACCAAGGCGGGCTTCAAAATTTTACATGCATTTCGTATTTCTGACAACATTTCATTTCAACTCCAAAAATCTCTCTTTCAAAATTTGAATATCCCTTCATCCTTGTTATATAGCCGCACCCAACACTTCCGCCAGCCCTCTCTCTCTCCATTATTAGCATCCTTCCTCTGAAATCTAAGCGAGCTCTGGCAGTACGGGCTTCTTGCCTAAGCCTCGTGGAGAAATTTTGACCTTTCTCGTAAGTTATCTCCTTCATGTTTCTTCATTGGGTGCACGACGTTGAATCAGATGATATCTTTGTGTGCAGTTGGGTGTTGGTGTGGGTGTGTGCAATTGGGATTTATTCGATGTTTGTATGTCTGGGTTGTTTATCGGAATTGCTGGCCTGGCATTCAAACTGCGTTGACAGTTCAAAACATTTTTTTGTTTATATCTAATTCGGTGTAGTGTGTAGTTCTAATTGCCCATTTCTTGATTAACGGTCGGTTCAGCTAAATCAGCTTGGTTTTGTGTATAGGATGAACCCTGTTGCCTTTTGATTTTGTGGGTTTAATGGGTAATTTTGCCTTGGGTTTTTAGTCTTTCCTGTTTTTTTTGCTGTTTTAAGATTGGACGTGAAGTGTTCGATTGTTTTGCTCAGATAATGGAGTCACTGCCTGATGCGATTGTCCAACAAATTTTATCCCTAATCAGCAACGCTAAGGATGTTGCCTCGTGCAACTGTGTCTCCAAGAGATGGAAGGATTCACTGCCCTATCTGAGGAGTCTGATTTTCCCTAGAAATCTGTTTGACACTCTCACCAGTGGAAACACTTCTGATGCCATAGTGAGACGAATGGTTTTGTCAGTTGTTGAGCTAGAAGAACTCGTGGTTTATTGCCCATTTTCGAGTTCTGGTCTTGCGTCTTGGCTATCTGTAGCAGGACGCTCTTTGAAGAACCTTGAACTCCGGATGGATAACATAATTGAGCACCAGACTTCTACTGAAATCCCTTCAAAGTTGGATTGCATCAGAGCAGCATCAAATTTGGAATCGCTTAAACTCTGGGGTGTTTTAATGATCTATTCTCCAAAATGGGAAGTTTTTCATAGACTCAAGAATCTTGAAATAGTCGGTGCTAGATTGGAAGAACACGCACTTGCTGTTGCTCTTCGTGCTTGTCCTAATTTGAGCCACCTTTTGCTTCTTGGTTGTGAGGGGTTGAGATATGTTTCCATTGAGAATCCTCATCTTGAGCAGTGCAAGCTCGATTTTTTTGGAGTAGGCAACTGCTCGCTCACAATCAACTCGACAAAGCTTCAATCGCTTGAAGTGCAAGGTTGTAGTGTTATCAGGGTTTGTGAAACTCGATATTTGACAAATCTCTCCATTGCCAACAATTCAGGTACTTTTTTCATGGGTTGTAGGTATTCTTCTGTCCATTTTCTTATTTGACATAATACAATATCTAAATTCTGATAAGTCGATTGATATGTGTTGTAGGAAGAGTTTATATGATGGATTTTGGTAAACTTGTGGCATTGGAAACATTGTCCATAAGGGGTGTGCAATGGTGCTGGGATGCGATTAGCACAATGCTTCATATGGCAAGTGAGGTTAAGCACCTCTACATGAAGGTTGAATTCACCGGTGATTCCGAGACACTTCTCCCCTTCCCAGAGATTGACTTAGTTGACTTCTTTAATAGCCATCCAAAGCTTCAAACTTTTGACATTCATGGTGCCATGTTTGCTGCTCTTTGCCAAAAGAACAGCCTAAAAAATGTAAGTCCCTAAATCAAGAAATCCCAGTAAGCTTTTAATTTATCAGTGTTGTGTATTAGACATCTATCTGTGGGATATGTAAACCACACAGGACAGTGATGTTTGGAGCATTTTCTAGCTATACGGTTCGCAATAGGTTTTAGTTGATTGATACTTTTTTTGCGCTCTCATTTGAACTAAGAAACATGCTTCTACATTTCAGGTTGATGCGAGGTTTTCGATTCCGTGCCTTGAGCAGGTTGTGGTGACTGTAAGATCGCCATTAAACGCCGAACAAAAGATGAGTACATTGGATTCATTGATACAGTATTCAAAGAATTTGAGAAAGATGACAATAAAGATTCTTCAGATGAAGAGCAGCCATAGCAGTGCTGATGATTTCTTTGAGGACATTTGCAGATTCAGATATATTAATCGCAAGATAGTTTTTATCGAATAACTATTCTTTTAATCATTGTTCTTGAAACGGATGATTAACACATGCTCTAATTCTAGACATTGTTTTCTTTACATTTTTCTCATTAAGAGATGACTGATGTTACAATGATCCGAGGACCAAAATGCCCAAGTTGGTTCATGTAATTGACTATTTTCGTTTATTTTTGTTGTGTTGGCAGAGTTATATAAAAAGACACTCATAATTCAAAAACTATGACTATTCGATGAATTAAAATCAAAGGCAGAAAAATAAGAGCATTTCAAGTTAACGTTAGAAACTGGTATCCTATGTTTTGGGGAATCTTGTTTGAACTTTGACCATTATTTAATGCATGAAACCAGCATCTCATTGACTCATTATTGTTTCTTTTTAACATCTATTCTAACTTTCTGAAAATGTCCTATGTCCTATGTCCGTATCAAATCCGTATCAGATGGAAAACGCGTGCTTCGTAATCATCTTGTTTAGATTTGAGAATGAAAGACAGATAAAGCATTAAATACAATCCAAAATTACATTTCCAAAACATATATTTCTCAAAAACAAGTGGAAATCAAACCTAGACTAAATTTTCGTCTATTGTTGCAGAGTACAAGTATATCAAGCATGTTTTCCATCTATATGAGTTTTTTCTTCTGAAAATATCTCTTTAAGTGCCATATCTGAGCTGTTGAAACTAGAATACAGACTCCCAGTGACATGATACTGAACCAAGCAACACGAGAATTCGTTCTTTCGCTCACTTCTCGCATCTCAGCTTCCCTGTAGAGCCCCAGGAAAAAATTGGGAAATTGATCGAATAAGAATAATCACCATCATAATAAATCTTCAAATTTGAACAAGAATATTAACCTGCTTTTAAGATACAAAAGATTTTCATGTATGGCTTCCACTGCTCCTTCAAGCTTTCTTAGATCAAGTTCAACACCCTACTAGAAGACAAAAAAGGAATATGATTTCCAAAGGCAATAGATACTATGAGTTCTGACTGCATGCCACGTTCAAATCATATGAACTTAAGTGCAAGTGGCTAAAAACACTTAAGTGCAACTGATAATTAAAACACATCCAAAGTAGGGAAGGGAAAAAAAGTTGCAATGGGAATGCTAGTTGCAGGTAAGCCTGAAGGACTAACCTCGATATTTTCCTTTCGTGCAACTGACTCCCAATCTTTTGCTGCAATGCCCATTTTCCAATCAATATTGATGCTTACATCCCCACTACCTGAATAATGGCCATCGATCCAAAAACAAGCCAGATAATTTCCAGACTCTGAAGTTGTAAATGCAAATTGACCATGTGTGGCATTTTCGTTGTGATGGAGAGTATTTCCATAGGGTGAAGTCACCTAACAGAGTACCATTAAATTGATTTTTAGTAGCTCCACAGCGAGAAAAATAGGCAAATATATAAATCATGAATCAAAATAGTTTAGCTCCCCATATCCGACCGAATACTGCACATAATCACATCGAAAAGGGGACTTGAAAAGACGGTTCAATTTCTTAATTTCATATCTTCCCAAAAAAGTGGTAGATCCATGTGAATCTTTGTTGTTATCAAATTAATTTCAAACAACAATTCTTCTATTTCGATTGCCTTATAGGATCACAACACCCTTAGCAATAGAGCGCGGAAATGCTGAGAAGACAATTTTTCCATGGGACCTGGAATATTTTGCCTCAAAGTCCCCCACCCCACTCCATTTCTGAGCTATTTTTGCAAGTCCCACGAAGGGTTGAGAAGAAAATCAACCCTAAAAAAGGTGGGTAACAATCAGGGGATAGCTTAAAAACAATACTCCATCCGTCCCATTTATTTAGGCATATGTGTGTTTTTACACATATTAAGAAAGTGTTTGGAAATCTAATTAGTTTCTTACCTTGTTAAATGAGTTAATTAAATAGTTAAAATAGACAAATTAAATAGTGGTATGTTGGTAAAGAAATATAAAAAATAATACTAAATATGGAAACCGTACTGTATAACTGGCTGAAAAAGAAAATTAAAATATATATGAGAGACACAGTAAAATGTTTTTCAAACTTCAAAATTAAATAATCCAGTAAGATAAATGATAATTCTTAAGGTTAACTCGGTAGACAACATCAGGAACTACAATCCCAAGTCAACACCTATAAAAACCTCATGGACCCCCAAGAGATTCAATTGGGAGCACCAAATAGAAATTGCCGAACCAGCTAACTTGAAAGAAAAAATACATTTCTTTTTTTTAATACATAAGAAACAATAAAAATGGAAACGGCAACTGAAACAATAAAAATTATGCACACACATAGATAGTGGTGGAGTCATCTGATAACGTGTAGGTACAAGCATCTCTGCCCAGGTCACATGAATTAGAACAGATTCAGACTTCTTTGAAAAAGTCCCATAGTTCCATTCCCTTTCCAGGTTTCATTCTAATCTAGATTGAGTTCTTCTGACACCTTAATCTATCATATACAAACTTTTCAACTGAATACAGAAAAGAATAATCTAAGTGACTGTCAGTTGTGAGTCAGGACCAGAAAAACAAGTAACGACATATAGGATGCTCTGACAGTGATATGAGGCGAACATGATCCGAAGAATCGAAGGATTTTACATCTATTCAAACAGAACACATAAAATTTCAGTTCATTTTGTTTTAAGCAATACAGTCCACCACCATCCTAATGCACGTTCTGCCCATGGATGGAACATATGGCTGCAAAGGGAGAATAGGAAGGAAACAATATACACCAAATATTTTGCAGTATTTATACCTCAACCATTAACATTCTTCAAATTATCAAAGTGAATATACGCAAAAAGTGGCATAGATTATATATTTTCCATCAGATGAGATAACCACCTTCGCGTCATTCACAAATTCGGTAGACCAGGTGACAAAAAAAGACATCTTGATAAACATCTTCCATGATTTCTGAGATATTGCAAAAATACATTGCCAAGCTAACTCTATACATCATTTAAAAAGTGATCACAAAGAGTTTTCTAAACCAAGGGTAAATGTGCAGAATGGAGTAAATAAAGTTGACCATCAAGCCAGATAATTACAACTTTATCGCACCCTTCATGTCCTTCATCTCAATTGTGAACTCTTTCCTTAAACTCGATAAAAGTAGTAACTTCCACTGACAAATTAAAACCCATTATTACTACGATTGAATGCTTTTGCCACCTGGAAACTGGACCCAAAATCACACTGTTCTGTAATTGCTATTGCTATGATAGGACCAAGCTCAATGCCTTTTGAAGTAAAAAATCATGCATCTTCAGCTTGGTGGCTAACTCAAGCTCAGATACAAAAGGATTTAGCTAGTTACAAGGAACTCCAAATAATCTCAACAATAATAAGTGATAACGCAAAGAAATTAAATCGGACACAAAACGAACAAAAATAAATCAAGTAATAGAGAAAGGGAAGACAAATCCCTGACCTTGGTGGAAATTGTGGGCGTGGGGTGAGCATGATCGTCGGAGATGACAACGTAGTCAGCCAAAACGACGACGTTTGTGTGGATTTCCTCCGATACGCACTTGGTTCCCTTGGCCGGTAAACTCAACCATATGGACTCGGCCCGCCCCAGAAAACACAGCAAAATCAACAGAAACCCCGCGTAACGCATTTTAGCAGACCCCGCCATTGATTCTCTTCTCGATAAAGCTTCTGTGTATTCAAGGCGATCGATTGGATCTCTCTCAGGTATTAACGAAACTGTGCTCTTCAACTGCTTCTTCCTCGGGTTGTGTTTCTGTTTTTTTTAAATTATTATTAATATTATTATTATTATTATTATTATTATTATTGTTGTTGTTGTAATAATAGAGTGTTTCCTAATTTGTCAGTTATTTGCTACATATTAAATGCTAGTAATAAACATAAACAAATTGGTATTTACCATTAACTATAGAAAATAATTGCCATACTGATCGACCATTAAATATATAAAATAGAGTTAAGCTTTACAGCTAAATGGTCACTCATGTAGTAAAAAATAGAATTAAGCTTTTACCGCTAAATGATCACGAATGGATGCATTCAAGACAAATATGCAGTTTATATATCTTTTTTAACAAAAAATATAAGTTGTTACTTTAATGTAATTTTAACCTAACCTCAACCGCCCATAACCAAAATCATATGCTTATCTTGATTCCAATATTACACCAAACTTGAATAAAATGTATAAGGCTTATAACTATTTCGGTTATATTTATCTTCATTGCTGCAGATATAGTATTTGTTAATGATTAGCAATTCATTTAACTTAGTTTAAGCATTAGCCATATGCCATATCGTAAATTACATCTACCAACTATAAAATATTATTAATTTTGGTAATAACAAAGAACTCAGCTCGGAGCTCAAGTCATCAGATCAGAACGAACCTAATAACTTACTTAAGTAGATCAATTCAAAACAAAATTGGGCGAGGACAACTCAGATCAGAGAAACAGTAAGAAATTCCACTAGAAAAATTTGAATTAGATATATCGTCTATCCAAAACCAATAAATCAGGCCATGTTGAGCTGAACTCATACTTCCTCTCTGCTGATAACAAACACTCTCTGTTATCTTATAAATATATTTCTAAGGCTCTAAATGAATATACAGATATATAAGTCTAATTTGATATAAGCTAAAGCCGAAATACAATACTTAAGTCTAATGAGAATGAACAGAATTTTATAAATAAGCAATTCGTGAGAAATTTTTGGCATAAAATATTCTTAACCCATTCTTTACTTAAACTCTTTATAGCCTTCGGATTCATTGGTAATAAATGTTACAAGTTCTAAGTCATTAATGTGCATTTAAAACTTCATACTATCTCCATACGGACGCATTAAATGCTTTTTCTTTTGATAAAAAATGCAGTTCTCGTACCCCATCAGCTCTAATAATATTTTGATTGTTGTCTGAGTTGTTCAACAGCTATAAATGAAATCTTGAAGTCAATGCCTCGAATTAAGATCTGATCGCCTATCATACGGAGTTCCAATATGACTTTCTTGCTAATATGTAGTGATATGATGTGAGGTCCGAGGCTCAAAAGAGGGCGGGGAGTGATCGCCGGTGTGAAGAGGTTGCACGGATAATGAGCGACTCCAAATAGGCTTCTAGAGGCGAAGGGGCACATGAATGAACCGATCCCACACCGGAACGAGAGAGATTACGAGACTGAGAAGTTATAGATGTAATGGAGGTTAGTTGAAGAAGACTTATCAGATTTAATTGGTACTACTCATACCAACAAGGTGCATCTTCTTTTCGGGAGCTCATCACTTAAGAACTTCCAAAGTTAAGCGTGCTTGACTTGGGACAATTTTGGGATGGGTGAACCCCTTGGGAAGTTTCTCAGGGTGCATACGAGTAAGGACAAAACACGTTGGAAAGATCAGTGTTGGTACAGTGTGGACAGTCATTAAAACTATGACGTTACACCACATATGCGAATATCAAACGCAGAGATTTGCATTTTGAACCAGGAGATAGAGTATTTTTGAAGATATCGCCATTCAAAGGCACTATCAGATTTGGAAAGAAAGGAAAGTTATCACCGAGATTCGTTGGACCATATGACATTCTCGATAAAGTCGGTGATCTTGCTTGTCGACTTGCCCTTCCCCTAGCTCTTTCTAGTATTCATGATGTCTTTCATGTCTCTATTTTGCAAAAATATCAGACAGATCCATCTCACATTATTCAACCAGACGAGGCAGAACTGTATGAGACTTTGAGTTACTTCGGACATCCGATACAGATTCTTGATCACAAAGAGAAGCAACTCAGACATAATTCCAAACACGCTGGAAAGGCCAGTGTTAGTACAGTGGGGACATTCGTTAAATTTGGGGCGTTACATATGATCTTCTATTGAACTGAGGACTGATCTGATATCTAAGGTGTTCTTGTAATCTGATATGAAATGCTCTTATAATATGTTGATTTGAACTAATCTGCTCTAATTTGATGCACTCTATTCTAAACTAAGTTATCATTATCAACTAAACTCTGATCTGAATCTAATACGCTTTTAGGTCCGATCTGATATAATATGAAAAGCTTTGTGCCGAGTCATTTGTTATCACCAGAATTTATAATTTTATACTTAACACGAATAAACAAAACTATTAATAGGAAACGTCAATGTATTTTCTCTACTTTGCATTATAAAAAAAATCCAATTCCATATTAATTTGCGGAATTCCGTTAACGTTTTGCAATTCATGTATTATTGTATTTGTGTAATTTCTTTATCTAAATATATTTATTAAAGCTTTATGTTGAAATAAAATATACATGTTTCCTTTAATCAATATTTCCCGATAGTTAGTATGGTATTTCTTCAACTCCAAATACTATGGTAAACTACTGAAATACATGCATCTCTCCAACAGGTGAATTCGTTGTGCATTATTCAATTAAATACTCATATTTAGGGTTTAACTCTACCTTAGGGTTGATCAGATGGCTTTCTTTAATTTCGATACATTTTGAATCAAATAGTTCCATCGGTTTTCGGGTTTTGTTAAATAACACATAACCAACTATAATGTAAAATAATAAAGATCACCCCTAAAATTTTAGGTTTGGTTCGGCTTCTTGTATTTGACTAAAGAATTATCGTTACACTTTTACTATCTCTAAACTTAATTTAAAATTTCTAAAAAAATCTTTAAAATCAACGAACTAAATATTCATAGTCACATGGATGTTGATGTATGTAGTAATGTAATGTCCATGTCGTTTAATAATGTGTCATACGACAATGATGACAAGGTAATCTAGTCAATATTTTAATAATGAACAATTAATTTATTGAGCTACGCCTATATATGAGAGTACAAACTAATCGAATCTAGCATAATGCAAATAAAAATTTAAGGTTCCAAATAGCTCAGACTCAATTCAAAACTGAAAAGGGTCAAATACTTTACCATTCACGTCCTCTGTATTAATTATTTTATCTTGATAAAATAATTAATACAGTAATAAATGAGATGTAAAAGGGAAAATAAATATACGTTGAAAAATAACTGGAGGACAATCAAAATCCTGAATGCGATAGAGATATAAATTGAAGCCCGCTCACTTTTCTGCATTCAGCCGACAATGGAGCAGGAGCATTTAAAGTTTAAACCTCCAAGCTAAGATGCAATAAATTATTATACCTTCAAAATTATATTAAAAATAAAAAATCCAATCTTGCAACAATGCATGCATCCACGAAATTGCAGGTGGTTGACGGGTCTAATCTCTCGTTCTCTGTACTGACACTGAATTTCACATGTCAGCCCTTAAAGGTCCGTTCATGCACATTCCTGTCCCTTCGAATTTAATTCAAGAATAAAAATACAATCCCTGAATTAACATGAAAATTTGGAGGAAGAAGTTCGATTTTCCTGCTCGAGTTTCCATTCTTTTCATGGCAGTATGTGTCTATACGAGAAATGGATTCACAGACGTTGAAATGGGATAGTCAATAGATTTCATAGCCTGTGGGAGAAGCATGCTCAATAAATCTTGCAATCAAAGATTACCATGCCTCAGAGGATCCAAACAACCGGGGTTGGAGAGCAGTGATCAGACAGAGGCCGGGGTGGACCGGCCGAAAGGATTTCAAAGAGCGGCTGCTAAAAAATTGAACTTAAGAGACATAATGCACATAAAATTTTTAACATTTCTCATAGTAGAGCCGTCCCAGTTCCGGCTACTCGCTATTTTCCGACACATTCGGTTGGTTTTCAAGTGTTCCCCCGCCGTATAAAGAGTAGAGCTGATGAAAATAAGGGCAAGTTCTTGAATCAATGGACCTCTTCTTGCTGCTGTCTTTGGTTTTCCTGAAGTACTTGTTGATGTTCTCCCATTTCTCTTTGCATCTCTTTGAACTTCTCTTGTATCCCAGTTCCATCATCCCTAGAGAGATTCTTTCCCAAAGAGGACCTTTTGCTCCTTCCTTGGTTTCCTCGATGTTCCCACTAAATTTGCACCTAAGATTGATCAAAGCCAACACCTCATCTCTGGGCCATCTCTTCCCAATGTCTCCTCTTGAATCAATCATTTGGCAAGATTTATGGGATGGTAGATTGTTCTCATTTGTTAGAACTGAGATAGAGCAAGAGTTGGCTTCTGAGTTTTTAGTGGCATGACTGGAACTTGGGCTTGGAGGTGATGGAGTAGCTTTAGTGGCTTCTGTGTTGCTCTCGAAAGGGATGTCTGGACTAGGGTTTTCGTGGGATTCAACCATTCTTGGTGAAGAAGATGTTTCAGGCTTGTTTTGTGAGTTGAGGAGCTCGAAATCCTGGAAAATTTTTCCAGTAGCAGTGTCGTTTAACTTGACCAAATCTTGAATCTTCTTCAAAAATTCAATTATCTTTGCCTGCCTCTCTCCTGCAATTGCTTGCTCCTGTGCCTTGATCTCATTCTCACGCTTAATCCTATCCATTTCTTGTCTCTTCCAAGCTTCCTCTCTTTCCGCCATTTCTTTGTCCCTTTTCACCAAATCTTCAATCAGTTTGTTATGTAATTCCTCCTGCTGAGCAATCATTTTACTCACAATTGCCTCACAGAAACCTTCGAACATCTCAAGTTTGTCTTTCCTCTTCCTCTTCCTGGTTCTCTCTTCTGTTTTTTCCACCATCTCTTCATTTTCTTGGAACTTTTCTGTCACTAATTCCTCAACATGAACATTCTGCTGTACTTTGTCACCTTCAGTAATTTGTTTCACAGTCTCTGGGACATGGGATTTTTCTTGATTCTCAGATGTGTAGAATGGGTCAAACTCGTTGAATATTCTGTAATTTTTTTCGTAGCTTAGGCTATTGAAGTGTAAGCTTTCAGCTTCAAATTTCTCCTTGCATTGCTCTGCATTTCTAATAAATCCAAGCGCAGCCAATTTCCTGCAGATTGTGCAAAGTTAATGCACACCATAACTTAACTTAAGCTTTTGCAGCAAACAATTAAAGACTCATACAGTGTTTGATCCACGCAGATATACAACTTGAGTCATAGTTTTTACCAAAACCAAACAGCTTAAAAACAAGGAAACAATCCCAAAAAGGGAAATAAAGAGCACCGTAAAAGGAAATCTCTCGACCAAATTTCTTGAATTCTTCGAAACCCATGTGACGAAGTTATCGCCATGGTCTGACAAATGCGAGTGCCAGTTCAAATCACACAAGAAAACTGACATCATTCCACTTAAATCCCCGTAAAATAACAAATGGGCACCAACTAAATTCACCTGGAAACAAGCTCCCAACTCATATCAGGGAACCAATTCTCCATGCTGGATCTAACTTTGAGCAGCGCGAGAAGTTCATCCGCAGACCAGGGATCCCCGGATCCATCTCTTTGCGGCTGCTTCCCGGCATTTTTAACCACTGCATCTTGCCGTTGAAATTGCTGCAGCGAAGAAGGAGAAGAGGAGAATGGATTGAAATTATCCGAGAAGGAGTGAAGAGGAATCGGAAGGGAAGGATTTCTCGAAGATATGAATCTGTGAAATTCATCGCTGGGCACGCCATTGAACATGGTGGATTCTCTCCTTTTTCTTTCTCTAGCCTTCTTGCTCGCGAAGTATAGAAATATGATATAAGACTTCAAAACAAACAAATAAAATATATATTACATATTTTTATGTATTATATCTCTGAAATTTTCTATAAAATCGTTTCACGGGATAGTTTTAGTTAGACATTTATTCAACTTATAATGAAAAATTATCATTCAATACTGTAAATATAATATTATAAATGTGGAGATCGGATGCCGATTGAATCTTAAAATGTCAATTAACATGTAAGCATCGTTAAGATAAACTTAACAAATTTCACATACAACTCATCAGTATATCCGGACAGACTTCAATTCATTCATCGTATCAGCTCAGCACAAAAAACCCACAATCCGATCGACTCGTGCCTAAACTGACTGATCCAAATTACGATCTTTACCTTGACTAAATCGCGATTAATCGCGATCTTTACAATAAATAAGAACTGAATCAATCCATCTTTCATCCTAAAATATAGATAATTCAGACCGTTTAAGTATCGTTATTATTTTTACTAACATATATCTGCCAATTCAATATTAGATATACGAGTAATGATTTATTGATCGAATTAAACAAGGATGATATAGAAATTTGACTATAGAGATTGTTTGTATCATAAACAATCTAATAATATATCTGGATGCGAATATTGGAAAAACAAGGAAATTGCTTTTTGTGATGCATTTAGTGAAATTTGTCTCGTATCCCAACAGAGTATTAAATGCATGAGCAGTCCCCAAAAACATTGAAAGCGATATTAAAAGAAGAAAAAAAATGGCAAATAGATGGTGGGATGGATGCCACAGACAATGTGATTGGAGGGTGAGCTGCACGTGTGGCACTCACACGTGGGGAGGAGCTGAGATTTGAATTTAAATGTATTTAGAAATGAAAACGAGAATATATCAGTGTGGGGGGAGGACAGAATCCTATGTAGAGAGTAACGGCAAATTTGTAGCCAGGGCACGTGAATGCATCCAGAGGGGTGGGCCCACCTTTTTCTCTATTATTTATTCGTAGACATAGGTGATTTTCACACATGTCCCTTGCCAAGTACACGGTACAGTGGACCCCACGAAATTTTTTATTCAGAATAAACATTCTAACTTCTTCGTATTTGAATGAAATATAGGTATCTTTTGAAGAATTATAGCTTCCGATTTGGTAATAATTAAATCGAGTTGTTCTAGTATTATTTAGCAAATATTTTAGTTTATTCAAATTGTTATTGATCATAAACGAGTTAATAAATGGAAACTATGAAATAAAATATTCATTAGAAGCTAATTTATATTTAAATAGAACTAAGTCCTGAAATCTAAGGATGGTTAATCTACGATGATATGTGGTTCATAAAAACGGATGAAGAGGAACAATAATGAATCGATCACATATCAGAACAAGAGATATGAAATATCTAATAAGTAGTACTCATATCAACACAATTCATCTTATTTTAGGTAGTTCGTTATTTAAGGGTGAATAAAAAATACTGAACCACCAGTATTCATGTAGTGAGATATCGTTAAACCTGGATTGTTATATAAGTAAAAGGTTAAAATATATAAATAAAATATTATCGTTTACGTTTGCTCTATTATGATTTTTTGGAACTTAGACATCATACAAGTTACACGGGAGAAAAGAAGAAAGCGAAACGATTTTGATGAAGATCTATCAGTAGATATGGGGTCAGTAGGCTTGTTATCGCCTATCTAGGTCCATAGAATTCACAATTTTTACATTTGATTTTCAGGAAAAAAAAAAAAAGAATTTTCACTTTCATGCATCCTGTATTTTCCTTATGATAAAAAGTTTCTTCCCCATATAGAGGTTAACATATTTAAAGATACTAAATGGTTACACTGATTTAGGCAAAAAAAAGGTCACTAAATTAATAACCAAAAGGTACAAATGAAAGCTAGTTGATAGTCATAAGGTGCAATGGTCGTTCTGAATAACCAATATAAATCCTCTGATGCTCACATCAGTGCTATTAAAGAAGTCCTGGCTTCAGCCCCCAACAATTCTTTAATATATGATTATATATTTGTTGCGTTGTTTATTATTTGTATCTAAAAAATTCATTTGATTCGATAGAGGGATGACCTCGTTGGATAATTTCGATTTAAAACGAAAACGGGTTCATAAAGAGCCTTTTGAACTTCTTATTGTTGGGCTTGTCCTACTTTGAAATATTAGCTTCAATTGTAATGGGCTACAACCAAAGGAAAAATCGATACATGTTATATTGTTTGGCAATCTGAAATTGAATGGTTTGGTAAATAATTTCGCAAAACTAGAAGAATAGTACTTATTTTTCTATATGTAGAGTTGTCATTGATGTAATATATTGTTTCCGATGTCTTTATGTCTTTGTGTACACTACTTAGTAAATTTGCTTCCTAATTGGACTTTACGGTTATTAATAACAGGAAATTAAAGTTTTTTTATTCGAGGATAAAACATTGAAAATAATTGACTTGAAAGTGGGCCGAGATGAGCTCAGATCTCAAACGTAAGAAAATTTTGAATGGCCTCCAAGTAGAACCCGAATCGAGTAATGGCCCAAGTAAATAAAGTGTGAAATATATATATTAGCCCAGAATCAAATTTGTGCAAGTTACTACAAGTCCTGAGAAAACAACACAATATTTAGAATTTGTACGAGACAGCCCATTATAGTGGCCCGGCCCATCATCATCATCATCATTATTATTGTTAACTAGTAATTCAGCTAGTGCTAATCATAATTACACTCTCACGATAATCCAAATTCTCAGGTTATAAACATAAAAAAGTTTGATCAATTATTGAACGATAAGTGTAAATAAGTAAAAACAGATCAAAGACAGATCGTTTGTTTCTGCAAGTTCGAAACAACATTTCTACGTCTTCGACTCTTAAGAAATGGAAGGCTTGAATTAGAACATATTGATATGATTATAAAATTTAGTCAAATCCACTCAGTTAGATCGCATCAAAACTAAGCTCCTAGTAATCATCTCTTATAATAGAATATGGGCGGTTGTCTTACAACGAATTATACTCTCAGAATAAATTGATATACAATCAAAACTTGAGCTCTAATCTGATTCAACACCGTTGAATTAACTATATTCAAAATTTACAACAAATGAAAGTTCAAAGTGTTTCAAATAATAGCAATTGTTCAAAGATTCAACTGATAGCAAAGATTGGAAATGTTTTTCTCTTATCTTCGCTATGCTATTTATAAATTTTGATCTCAGCAATAATAAATATGTCAGATATGCTCATTCGTTGCATCATCGTACATTGTCCTTAAGCAATTAAAGTGCATTTAATGCTATGTAAAGGTTCTGTAGTGATGCATTAAATTATCATTTTTTTGTTCTATTAAGACAATATTTTACTTCAATAACTGATTTTATTCTGAATGTTGCCTTACTTGTCCAACCTCAATAACTGATATTTGGAAGTCAAAATCTTGAAGTCATCTAACTCTTCTAAGCTAGTCTGACCTGATACTTGGGCTTGCTGGGGAACTGAGAAATGCTGCTAGGAAGACTGTCCGAAACGCGACGGACCAGGCTGCTGAAACGGCCTAAACTGCGTCTCTCCCACTCTAGACTGAGGCACCGGAAAAGAACGTCCTCTAGAAGATCCACCACGACCCTGGGGTGAACCTGCAACTTGCTGAGATCCAGCCAACGGACACACTCTCGCAAAGTGCCCATACTGACCACAGATGTTGCACGAACCTTGCACTCCAATACACCGAGTCGAATGATGCTTGCCTCCACAAAAACCACAAAACTCTGCCCAAGGGCTACCACTGCTCGAACTACTAGAACCAGAAGAACTAGAACCGGCCTTCTTCTTGAACTGGTGGCCACGAGGCCTAAACCTCTGACGTCCTGACTGCTGAGCTAACTGCTGCTGCTGGGGTGGATGAGCCGACTGAGACGACTGAGAAGGTTGCGCCCCCTGAACCACTGGACGACTACTCTGCGCCACCTGCGGCCTAGCCCGAGACCGACGGTTCCTCAAACCCTCCTCAATGTATATCGCACTGTCCACCGCCTCCGCATAGCTCTTGGGCGAACTCGCCAAAACCAAGGAATACAACTCGTCATTCAGCCCCTCAAGAAACCTAGTTCTCTTCGCTCTCTCTCGGCCAGCAACATGCGGCACATACGCAAGAAGGGAAGAAAACCTACGGACATACTCTCTCGCAGACATAGAGCCTTGCTCCAAGTTGTCAAACTCACGCTCACGAGCGTTCACATAAGACTCCGGGACATACTCTTGACGAAAAGCTGCGCAAAAACTGTCCCACGAAATCCCCACTCCAGTCACTTCCAAAGTCCTCGAAGCGCCTCTCCACCAACGCTCCGCACCTTTCCTCAACTGAAATGTAGCCAGACTCAACTTAAGATCGTCATCATACTGCACAAGGTTAAACAAACCCATGACATGCTGCAACCACGAATCTGCATCAGCACTAGACTCATCCCCATTGAAAACCTGAGGATTCATACACTGAAACCTCACCATAACGAGTTCCATATCGTTCACACGAGCAGCCAACTCGTCAACCTCTTCCTCAGCTCGCCTACCACGACCACGGAGGGGAAAACTATGCTGATCACCTTCGGTCTGACCTTCACACTCTTCCGGAATCTGCCCTCTACCTCTACCCCTACGTCTAGGCGACATCTAAGAAACACTAAGAGGGTAAGATCACAACAGAACAAATACAGCACAATCAAATGCAGCAAATAGATCACATAATCAACTGGAAGCGGATCAGCTGATCAAAAAACAGATCACATGAGATGATAAGCTCCATTGAGCAAGAATAGTATAGTAGAACAGTGAGCGGATCAGCTTGACAAGCACATATTAGAACATATAAAGTCATATCAGGTCGATATATCACTTCAGTAGAACAAAATCAGCTCAAACAAATCCGATTGAACAAGAATAACTCAATATAGAATAGAAAAAGTTCAAACAGATCAGCTCAAAACAACAAGAGATCAGTCCAGGACAGTTCAAGATCAGAAGTGCCTCAGTTGAACCAGGTCAAATAAAGGACAACAAGTAAAAGAAGTCAATACTTTTCAAAGACTTTTCAATAGAGTCATCCAAAGTTTATCTTAGACCTGAAGCTATAACTGCAAGTGAAGAGAAGTGAAAGAACATGTTTTCAAGAGAAAAAGAGTGCGAAAAGAAGAATACAAGAGAGAACAGAAAAGAGAGAATCTTACATGAAAACATCATCTTGATGAGAGTGCTTCCAGATACATTTGATAGAACACATTGCAGATAAATCACACACTCACTCACACATATATGACAGATGAGTTAAACATATCAGATGCGTGGTCTTCATATATAGACATAAAACATTGTGTTTTTAGTCTTGGCATAGAGACGTTAAACATATGCAGCGTGAAGTCTAGGAATCTCGTGTGGACATGTGATAAGTCTCAGCCGAGGTGATTTTGTAAAAGTGTTATATAAATCAAAGTTATAAATATGTATGAAAGAAAATTTATATGTTAGCATCGTATATTACCTAACTGTACCACACCTACCAATTCCATACCATCTTGAACCTCCTTGGCCTAAAAATAATAATATAAGCCGAATAAACATCGCAAATCACTACCAAGATATCAAATATTGCAACTAACTTCCTAAAATCTAAGCTTAAACGGGTAGTTCGCATAGAAAACTCATAATTGTTTTTCAAAACTATTTCAAATCATTCACCGTAACTCTACTCTTAACTTGGATTATATATATAAAAAAAAGGTCCGACGAGGCCATTCTTGCGTATGGAAGATAACTCGATTAAAAACAATTAATCTTCACAGTATCATCAAATAAGTTAATCTCATAGGTGAAAAATGATCTGAAAGTAACTACTCTGTGAGTATGGTACATAAGCACATATTGATATTTTTAGCACAAGTCATACATTACCTAATAAAATAAAGTGAATTTGATTTCTTTTTGAAGGCACGACAAAGGCTTAAAACTTTTATTTGAACCCCAACTCGAGATTCTCCGCCCAACATTCTCAGAAATTAAACAAACAGAATGCATGAATCATTATCTGTACTGAATGCATTCATGAATAAGTTTTTAGTAACCTTCGTGTATCTTCTTCATTTCTTTAAAGATGCAGTGATTCTTGGTTTGTTACGATCCTATGAAATAGGGATACAACTTTTATTTGAATCATATTTCCAAATTATTATGTTATAAAGCCCAAAAATCCGAAATACGATAAGCAAATATTTTATTTCAATCACTGAATACGACTTTGACACATTTCAGAGAAAATTCAAATCTAAATCATATCTTAACCAAATAAGGTAATTCTAACGTCCAATAGTCTTCTACCAGTTTAATTTAGACTATAATTCGAAATACAAACTTACAAATCACAGTAATTACAGAAACCAGACACAAATCGACCGTCAGGCTTTACCTGTGGTTTAAGAATGAAAATTCGAACAATGTAGTACTTGAGAAGCTAATAGCAATGATATAAGCCAGAAAAATCAAAGGAAAAACAGCGCATGAATTTTGTTCTTCCTAGGGTTCAAATCGATCGTCATACAGGAAAATAACTCGCCAAAAGAATGACCTAGAATGAAGCTAACCTCGAGTGCTACCTACTTCGAGCGCATATTAATGAAGAAACCGGCGGAGGAGCGGCATTGGGGTAGCAGAGAAGAGCTGAGCATTGTTGAAGATGGAAGTAGAGAAGAAACTCGGGGAAAGAACGTAGTATATCGGTGAAAGAAATCGGCCAAATTATAATCTAGGCCCAACGAAGTAATTGGGTCCATTTAATTTTGGCCCAAAACTATCACTCACCAGTCCGATTACAAAAATGTTGAATTTTACGGTAATGTATGTCAGTACCTTCGCTTTCCGTTTAAAATAAACTCATGTGATTCGGTTGCCCGAGAAAGTGTTAACTTTATTAGATATATAATATATTTATTGTTGGCGCAGAGAAACTAACATGAAGAAGAAGGTATGAGAAAAATAAAAATAATAAAATTTACTTGTGTTTGAAGTTATTATTTGTCTGAAGGAACAATAAAGATAGATACGCCAGCTGCAATAATTTGGGGAAAGTTGTCTCTCTCGCACTCTTAAAAAATTCCAAAGATTAATTAACTATTTATTAACTTTTAAGATAGTCGATGGCCAATTTTAATTTTTCTGGTGGTGTAGGTTAATTCGTTCACCCATTCACCTAATTTTACTTCTCTAAAATATATCTTGATTGCATCATCGGAATTATTTCTTTTGGCTAGTCATGTAGGCTGACTCACTCCTTCACTTACTTTTATTTCTACTGTAAATTGTGATCTCTTTGATTTAAATAATAAACATTGCTCAATTTGTATCACCCAAGGAACAAAATAATGGCCATATTAGGAGAAAGTATACGCTTAACTTGAAACAAGTTTAATTATAAGAAATGGTCACAAGTTATATGGGTCCTCTCCCTTGGGCCCCTACCTATTCGTACATATCCCTCGATTTACCATATGTATGGACCAATGAGCCTCTGATCTAAACATTGGATTAGCGGGTTAAATTTTAAAGAAATGGTCACAAGTTTGTCAAAACTTAGTTTAGTTAGATTTAATGTACAATAAATGAAATGGGATCAGGGGGACACGCAACCACACGTTTGTCATGTTATAAATAGTTTAAAGAAAAAGGGCCCTAACGATATTGGCAATACATGGAGAGTCAATTAGTACTAAGTAAAAGCAATCCTCTATAAATTTGTTTAAAAAGGGAAGCAACCCTTTACATACCATATTATATCAATTTCGGTTTCAACTTTTAGATGGAAAAAGAAACCATAAAACAAATTTTTGCATGAATTACAGATTCTGTGTCTTCAAATAATTACAAGCCAACACACCATTCTCCATGTGCCTCTGCCACGATCAAGATCACACGAGAGCCAGAATTTGTGGATCTTCAAAAATCGTTTACATTTTATTTATATACATTTTTTTTTTGCAAAAAAAAAAGAATATCCTCTCTAAGATTTTAAATATTTGATTTTTTACCATTCGAAAACGACTATAATAACTAATGGTCATCAATTCGGTAAAAATTCGGTATACTTTCAACTTTTTCGATTCTAATGCATTTTCAAGTTACTCAACTTAAATCATTGGCTAATTGCATCTTGAAAAGTTAACAATAGAAAAAGGAAAAACACCCTATGTAAAATAATTATAACAGTTTAGAACCATGTTTTTAAGAAATTTGGCGTATACCGCTATAAGAGGGGTAAATTTACCTCTTTTTTTTTTTTAATATCAAGGCCATTGAGGTTGTTTGTTATTTGTTTTTATATAAAATGAACAATATATTAGTCATGCATGGATGAGAGTAATGCTCAGATAGGTGACCTCCGTAGAAGTTCTCATACGTCAAGCTCTTGACGTCGTCCCGCTTGATGTGGTTTGTTAGATGAGTCTTTAAAATGTGACATCAGATCTTAGGGAGTAATACCATCTCTGGTGTGGATATGATCGGTCGTAGAGAAAAAGGTAATACTAATCTTTAAGGGATATTAGACAGCACCAGCTGTTAGACGTGCCTCCTCAAACTCATTATCCTAACAATCCGATCCTAATACACATAAATGTGCATTCTGTGCTACCATATGCTTAAGGAAATAAAGCTGCATCTTGGTTAGTTATTATAACTTTTGGCTTAATGGTATGATAAGTACTTGATGCTAACATTAGTATATTAATATTTAATTGGTCTTGTGCCATTTAATCATAAGTGGAGGTTCGTGCAGTTGGTCTAAATTAGTCTACTAACTTAAAAAATCCACTCTTACTCCGGTCATACAAAATAAGAATAGGTTAATGTGCCGTGGATTTTAAGACTTTACGCAATTTGAAATCTATTCTTCATATATTTTCTTAGAAGACAAACATAATCGTTAAAGGGGAAAAATATTACCACCCGATATGTGCCAATTATACATTTATAAAAATATTTGATTTATAAATTTTCAGCAGAGACTGAATAATTTCTTTTATGGAAGATTTATTAATTTAATCTAACGTTCATGCAAATGGGATACATTAAATACGTACAACAACGACAACTATATCATTAAGACATGATTGCATGAGGTAGGACCCAGATTCACATTCATCGATGTTGTCTTGTCTCCTTACAGATGGGTCCCACCTGACAACTGCCCTTAAATCAACCATGATCGTGGCCGTCGGTTCTTGGGATGAATGTAGACCGTAGATCTCCCCGTGACCAAACCCTGCTGGCCTTTGACTACGTTTCGCTGACACACAGTAATTACTTCTACTATGGGGGTTAAACATACAGGACTATCACCACAACTGTATACAAGCCTTTTGTAACGTCACTTTTGATCCACACATAAATCAATATATATATACACATCGATCGGATATCCTACGCAACCAATCTTCCCACCTCATTTTCCGACTAACACCTGGCACTACGTGATTGGTCCGAGTTTAGAAAAAACATAACAAAAATGTTGAACTTAAAATGTTGGACCAATCACATAGTGCCACGTGACAGTCGGGGAAGGAGATGAGGAAGTTAGTTATGCACGACATCATATAAGTATATATATATATTATATATACACATCGATCGGATATCCTACGCAACCAATCTTCCCACCTCATTTTCCGACTAACACCTGGCACTACGTGATTGGTCCGAGTTTAGAAAAAACATAACAAAAATGTTGAACTTAAAATGTTGGACCAATCACATAGTGCCACGTGACAGTCGGGGAAGGAGATGAGGAAGTTAGTTATGCACGACATCATATAAGTATATATATATAT
>KV008300.1:32526-44583 GCA_001598015.1 Dorcoceras hygrometricum
GTACATACACCCAAAGGAGTAATTCCTGTGGGTTGTAAATGGATTTTTGTACGAAAACGAAATGAGAAAAACGAAGTGACTAGATATAAAGTTCGATTGGTAGCCCAAGGTTTTTCTCAACGACCTGGTATTGATTATGAAGAGACTTACTCTCCAGTGATGGATGCAATTACATTTCGATATCTTATTGGCATGACCATACAAGAAAAACTTGAAATGCGTCTTATGGATGTTATTACTGCATACTTGTATGGAAAACTGGATAATGAAATTTACATGAGAATCCCTGAGGGATTTAAGATATCGGAAACATTTGGGCCACATTATAGAAATGTTTGCTCCATTAAATTACAAAGATCTCTTTACGGATTAAAGCAATCAGGACGCATGTGGTACAAACGTCTTAGTGATTATTTATTGCAAGAAGGATATAAAAATGATCCAATTTGTCCATGTATATTTATTAAAAGGAATGGATCAAAATTTGTTATTATTGCCGTATATGTTGATGATTTAAACATTATTGGAAGTTCCAAAGAACTCGGAAAGATAGTTGATATATTGAAAAAGGAATTTGAGATGAAAGATTTAGGCAAAACAAAATTCTGTCTTGGTCTACAAATTGAGCATCTTCATGATGGAATTTTAGTCCATCAATCAACTTATACGCAAAGAATCTTGAAACGATTTTATATGGATAAAGCTCATCCTTTAAGTTTGCCCATGGTGGTTCGATCACTTGATACAACAAAAGATATTTTTCGACCATGTGATGAACAAGAAGAAATTCTTGGCCCAGATGTGCCATACCTAAGTGCTATTGGTGCATTGATGTATCTTGCAAATAGCACGAGACCAGACATATCATTTGCTGTCAATTTGTTGGCAAGATATAGTTCTTCTCCGACACGGAGATATTGGAATGGCGTTAAACATATATTTAGATATCTTCGGGGCACCTACGATTTGGGTTTATTTTATTCTAATACTTGTGATTTGCAACTAACTGGGTATGCAGATGCTGGATATCTATCTGATCCACACAAAGGACGATCGCAAACTGGGTATTTATTTACTTATGGTGGAACAGCAATTTCCTGAAGGTCTACAAAGCAAACTATGGTCGCTACTTCATCAAATCATGCAGAAATACTTGCAATCCATGAAGCTAGTAGAGAATGTGTCTGGTTGAGATCAATGATTTCTCATATCAAAAAGGAATGTGGTTTGTCTACAAGTAAAAGCTCAGCAACAATAATTTATGAAGATAACGCAGCTTGCATTGCTCAGCTAAAGGAAGGATACATCAAAGGTGATAGGACGAAACACATATCCCCAAAGTTCTTTTTCACACATGATTTGCAAAAGAAAGGTGATATTGAAGTTCAACAAATTCGCTCAAGTGAAAATTTGGCCGATCTTTTCACAAAATCATTGCCTACATCGACTTTTGAGAAATTGGTATACAAGATCGGAATGCGACGTCTAAGAGATTTCACATGATTCTCCAACAGGGGGAGAAAGTTTACATAACTGCACTCTTTTTCTCTTACTATGATTTTTATTCCACTGGGTTTTTCCTATAAGGTTTTTAACGAGGCAGTATCAAAACACGTAATGAAGACATCCAAAGGGGGAGTATTGTGGAATAATTAATAAAATTAGATGGTTACTATTAGTTGTTAGTTGTTGGATGTCTAAATATTAAATGAAGTGATTTAGACTTTTTATTATTTTAATCATTTCATTTGCCTATAAATAGGCTTGTAATCTTCATTTGAAAAACACACAAAAATATATAAATTCTCTCTCAATTCTATTCTATATAAATTAAGGAAATTATAGAGAAATAATAATTTCCTATTAATATATAATTAAAGGTTCATTTGGAGTAATCAAGAAGAATATATTCAAGGTTATTGCAAAGGTAATTATTTACTTTATTTGTTAATGTTTCTTTTAATTTATAATAATAAGAGCATTATAGATATTACTTGTTTATCTTTATATAATGTGAATATATATATATATACCACGATAATGCTTTTTTTTTGTTGTTAGTACTTATTAGCTGAATATATATATATATATACACACTGTTAGAATAATAATACAAGGCATTGGTTATATATCTCATATCCCATCTTATGATCTATTGAAATATTATTTATCTCACATCAATCAAATTATTATATATTTATTTTAAAATCAATCAAATTTTTAGTTCATTAATAAAACAATTATAATATTATCCCTCGTCTTCCTTGTTATTATATTTATTAAATTTTACAAATATTACAAATGAATCTAACACTTTTGTTTCAAATTTAATCCATCAAACCAAACAAATTATTATTATTAAATATTATTACCTATCAAATTCATACATTTTATAATCAAACAATTTATTATTAATCATATACTACCATATTTCATTATAAGATATAAAAGGTCCTAAGTCTAAATGCAATTAAAACTAACAGTTCTATTTCTCATAATATCGAAAACTTATATATATCTTTTCCTGTAATATATATAGCAGAAAATCTATGCTAGAATAGAGCATCAGATCTATGTCCAAAACAGTATTCATTTTATATTTTCTGCTAATTTTTACAATGTGCCCAAGGATCGAAATAACTGATTAGGGGCAAAGCGTGGATGCGGAAAAAATTGGAACTTTTTAGTAATTAGATGATATATATATACACTCGGTACCTAATCATTGCTTTCAAATTTAAACTATCTTAACTTAAAGAACTTATTTTAAAACTATTTCTTCAAACACTTGAATTAGATTTGGGATTTTAAAATAACATATAAAAACTGAGAAAAATAGAATCGCAGACGTAGAGAGTCTCACCTACTCGACAATGGGTCGGTAAACTTGTAATAGATTTTAAACTCCTTAGTTCTAATCCACTTAATTACATGAATTATGAAGCAAATGGTGCAAGATTTCATATGCTAGTGTAAAATTACTGCATACTGTATTAATGAAAAACTCGAAGATACTATAAAGAATTTGAAATATATAAAATCAACGATGTCCAATGTTTTGTTGTTATACATACATACATATATATATATATATGTTAACTTGTTAATGTACAAAAACTATGACGTATGCGTTTCAAAACACGATCGCTGATGAAATGTGGCCTAAGAGAAAAATGCTATGGATGGAGGAGAAAAATTCTCTCTATCAAAGAAAGGAAACGCTTTGAATATATCTTAGGCTCTGCAGCAGATATTGACATAGGATCATACTTCAAAGATTTGAATGTGCTCTCTAGTTTCTTTTCGAGGTTGTATTCCTGCAAAACATCGATTATGCCTAGGTAAAGAATGACATCGTAAACCTCGAAAAGTTCAACTTCGGATGTGTCTGTCTCATCCTGCGTGAGTTTGTGGGATGCCTGAGCAGGCATGTTCACTCCTAATTGCACCCTTAACCTGAAATAGAAAATATTAGCAGCTAAGCTCATTCCACGTTAATCGACCACTAGTCTACGACCATGATTTATTTAATTTTGGGTGGTGATGCTCGTTTGTGGACACATATTATGCTCATATTCAGGAAAGGTTGACCGAAATACAGTCCGTGCTATGATTTTGAAAGATTGAACCAACAACCTAAATGACGCCAGGTTGACATATATTGTTGGTTTGGCACTACAATTGATCAGGGAAACTAACTCAATCACAAAGGAAAATGACATTTTGCAGACGTGTCCTGGGAGAAAATTCCAAGCCGAATAGAAAGAATGGTAAAATAACTGCAGGATAATCACCTTCCTGTACCAGGTAGAAGAAGGTCCGCTTCCTTGCCACCGATAGAGTACGCTTTCAACGTACTTCCTCGGATGTGAGGACCAGGAATCGTGCTGACAGAGGTAGGCTCATGGGTCACTAAGAGCAGACCCTTCGGTGGAATTAAGAACTTTCCTTCAGATATCACACCTTGAAAAAGCCAAGGAGTGTCAAGCAACGCATAATTCATGAATTTTGACAATTTAGAGGAGCAATAAGAAAATAAAAGCAAATTATACTATTCAACAGAGAGCATAGTCTATAAACAACATAGCAGGAGTTTGTAGTGGAAACTGGGTACTTGATAGGAAGAAGAAAATAACTGAAATAAAGCTTGTGACCTTTCCGTTTCAAATAGAATAATGATATATGATGAGGTTACTATAGATAGATCACCGAGACGATGTCAATAAACTATGTTTCTATATTATATGCCTTTGCCACGCAGTTCTACAATTGCAATAATCTCACAACATATAAATAAAAATCAGTCTTATCTATAGTTGTTTTCCGTCTCACATCTCTAGTTAGTTGCTACAACCTTCAGAAGAAATCATGTACTAGTTCAATATGCTCCATCGATTTATATTTGCACTTCTAGATCCCCATAACGAGATAACCAAAAGATATTTTTGTCCTTTTAAGATGCTATACCTACCATCAACAGAAGTTTCATTAGTACGCTCATGGTTATTCAGTGAATCAGAAGGTTCCAACAGCGACTTTAGATGCTCGGGGGCTCGAAAATGCAGCCCCAGCAGGAGGCTGTAGTCTATAATCTGTAGAGATTCCAAGAACGCAATGTCCAGAGATAGTTGGCTGCAAACAACCCATTTGAAAACAATCAAGTTCATAATAAAAAATACAGAAATATTTATTCATCATGAGCATAAACTAAATCTAAGCAGACGTCTCTTCACAATTTACCAAAATAACTGAATGACCATGAAATAACTGAAAAGTGCTAAGTAAGAAATTGGTCAATTTGATTTCTGTATGCATGAACATATTTAAACTTGCAAGATCTTCTTTACACTTTCATTAGGAACAGAACCTTGCTGTAAGCAACTTAAACTAATTTTTTCACTATTAGTACGAGTCCATGGAGAAGAATTTCATGAAAACAATGTTCATTTAATTCTCGAAACCTTTCTCATTGACCTCAAAATCTGTATGATTTCACTAAAGATTTACAGCTGGCGTAGTCAGCTTTGAGAATTAGTAGATCATAACTTCAGTGGCCTTCCGAAAACCAAAATTTTTTTGAAACAATTGAAACACATAGGAAGTGCCTGCTAAATTTAAGTGTCAATCCATGTTAGAAAGGTAAATCATCAGAGTGTCCGAAAGGCTTTTTGATTAAGTGCATCATATACGCTTCTGCAATTGAGAAGGTCGACTGTAGATCCAAACAAAGATCATTATGCACAGAAATTTTATTCAGAAAGAATGAAATTGGCCAATATAGTTGAAATTCATAATATAATTAGATGCTCTACCTAAATAATGGGAACGAATACAATGTAGTGAGTTAGTATATCCGAGATGTCTTTATTTGTAATATGCCTTTAAAATCATGTGTGTGTCTTCTCTTTCTTTTTTGCCGCAGGCAACACCTAGGATTTTGTAACTTTACATCACCTTTATATATCATTGTAGCCCTAAGTGACAAATTATCTCAATTCTTTTAAAAGGGAAACACTGTGGTAGACGGGGTTGGGAAGGGAAAGTAAGCTGGCTCTAACATCTCTCACATTTTCCTCTCAAGTAAAGGGAGGTCGAACATATAGATGCACATGAAGACAAATGTACTAGAGGAAGATTGAGTATATCATACTCTGGCCATATTAATGAGAGACGATAAGAAAGTTACATATTTACACAGCCATAGGTGACTTGACATAGCTAAACTTCGTGGAGAATTTATGATGCTAACTAAATAAACTAATTCTGCAAAAGCCAACGTATATGATCAACTTGCATCACGTGACTGCCAAAGTGTACAATAAATGCTCATACTATGAGCATAGGCAATCAGCTACCTTAAGTCACAAATCCTACGTATATGAACCAAGCATCTTTCACAAGCCAATAATGAACGGCCTTGGCTGCTTATAGTTCAATATAGACAAATTCCAGTTCTAAGAGTGATGAATAACAGATAACATGGTTGCTGAGATAGTATAGGGAAAATTGCTACGCATATAATGAAAACTGATTCATAAACTGAATTTGCAATGCGCGGCTGAATTAATTACATGATTCAGAAACTTCATGTTTTTCAAACAAAATTAAAGTAGATATAAGTTATGGTGAACAGGAATTCACCTAACAAGTGACTCTCGCAGCGATCTATCCATGTAAAACTCATATGTCAAATCAAGATCTTTCAATGTGGTACTCTCATCTATATCATCTTTATGGGTAAATCTGCCATGAGTTGAACCCTTCAAATCATAACGTCGATGTATTCGCAATTCGGTGCAGAATATGTTTCCCGTGACAACAAAGTGTACCTGGTTTAGCAGAACTAGTTTGCATAATAAATCACAATAATTTGAATAAAGATGGTAAAACCTTTGCTTATATCAAAGAAGGTAGTAAGAGCATGATTGCAACTTGAAGCTGATGGATATTCCAACCTTTTTTCTATGTCCCAGTCCTATACTATGCATCCCAAAGAATTTAGTTATGAGCGTGTTATCGTGTGCTCGGACATGATCATAGTAGTGGGGTAGCATCTTCAATAGCACCTACAAAATATGAAGATCCCCTGTTATTTTCCGGAAAGAGATGTTTATAGAAATACATTTCTAGGCCAACTGTGATCAACCCTACGACTGCACAACTTGTGATAGAGATTAAAGTCCTTGATAGACATAGTTACATAAGTTTGATGAACAAGTTTAATGAGCATTTATCATTAGATGTACTACATTATTCATATTCACAGAGATCCATGCGCAGAAAGCAACTAATTCTGATTCTTCAAACCTTCAGCTCATATGGTTTCAATGTCTTTATAACAAACTTGTCATCATGAGAAATATAGAAAAAACTTCCACTCTTTCCCGGGGAAGAAAGCTCTCTCAGACCATCGCCACCACAGATGGACATCATATATTCTGCAGCATCGAGCTTGAATAATTCTCTCAGCTTCCTGAAAATGATAATAGAAACCTGAAGACCATGGGGCAGTAATTCAAAAACTACATCCACAATCCAAAAAAGCACAGGTCATTCTACATTCACAATCGAATTGTACTAACAGATGTGGATCACTTGGGTAGTTATCGTCGCCGGATGTAAGAGTCTAGTATAAAGTTCAGAATATGAGATAATAGATACCTGAAGACCATGGGGCAGTAATCCTTCCAGTAAAAGTCCATGGATTGATGAGGCGGAGTTAATTTGGAACCTTTACTAGGGAAGTACATTCTAATTCTCGCTTGTTCTCCAAAATCACATGATCTGATTTCACGCATTGGCACCGGTGCGATCTTGCCGACAGTATACCTGTCAACTTCACATGAGATATTTATTTGGATAAGAGATTTCACCACCAGATCGTACTTGTACCTACCAACCTTTTGTTAGTCAAGAATTGCCAAAAAATAATAAAAGGACTTTTTTTGCCTACCTAATACCAAGTTGCAAGTCAAGTATCAGGTAATTACTTCTCTGGCCGTCAAATATGTCCATACATGAATAACTTCTTACTTCTTTACCAAATTTGAACCTATAATCACCTTTTCTGGATAGTGTGGACATATTTCTAACTCGTTCTTTCATTAGGACTCCTTGAATATATTCCCTCTCATAAACCACTTTCATATCATCTGTCCACTCAGTTTGCCTGTCATGAATGCTGTTTGAAATGTCGCACGATCTCTCGTGTGACAGATTTTCTCTAGCTGAATTGGAATGGCCCCCATCTCCCAGGGGTGTACTCTTATGTGAAAGTGTTATGGACCTCCTCAAAAATCTAGACGAAAATTTGTCAGACACACCACGCTTAGTTTTGACAGATTCCTCCGTCTCTTTCGAAACATGAGATAGCTGCTTTTTTCTCTTGCGTTCAAGTCCTTCAAGATTATGCTTACTTCTACGCATACTTCCAGCAGGATAGAGTGTTCCAGGTCCATCCTTCAACCCCTTAGTCCATGTTCCGAAATAGTAGCTTCCATCAGAAAATCTATAAAAGCCTGTCCCATGTCTAAACCCTTTTGACCAAAAGCCATCGAATAAATCACCATTGAACCATTTCATAACCCCTCTACCAGACATTTTCCCCTTTTTCCAATTTCCAAGGTATCGGTCACCATTGTTCCATGCATATGTACCACTGCCATCACGCACTCCTTCTTTCCAACAACCATCATAAACATCTGAATTTGGATATTGTTTCCTTCCAATGCCATGCTGAAAGTTCATTTTCCAGGAACCTTTATATACGGACCCATCAGAACCAATATAAGTTCCAAAGCCATGAAGATAACCACCAGAAAATTCACCGTCATACTTAGCCTGTGACGGCCAAATGATATTTCCTTTTCCTGTCATTTTCCCAGTCTCCCAGTCACCCTCATAAACTGTTCCATCTGACCATGTATATTTACCTTTTATATGGGGGAGTGTTCCCTTGAAATAACCAAGATACACATCTCCATTTGAAAACATCTTTTGGGATTCCCTGCAGATAAAGTTCGACATTGATTCAGATTCAACGCCTTATCAAAGTCCAAGCACAATTACTAGGAGCAGTAGTTATAAATTCAATAGTTGTCAGAAGTTAGCAGTTTATACCTCTCATCATTTCCCATGACAAATTGCAAAAGTTAATCAACCAACCTGCAGAAGTTTCAAGAAAACGTCTCAAACTCCAACCTCTACATAAATCAATCAACCGAAGTACCTCTTGAAATAAATATCTATATACATATGCGGAAAAATAGCTGTCATCACTCTATTCCGTAGGTTCTTTGTTTCATTTCTCTGCATCAGTGAGTTAAGACATTCCTCAAGTTATTTTTATGATTTGACTGAAAATACCGTTTTGAAGGAGGTATTAATTTATATAGAAACATCATTATTTCCTAAAACCAACTCTAATTTCTAAATTGAAATGAGAACAGAAGCATTCAGGGATCATCATGAACTATAGACCATCTATAGCTACAAGCTCTCGTAGGCATAAGATATCTGAAGATCTAACTTCAATATGTGCCAAGTCAAATTTTATGCAATGGAACTATCAAATTGGATAGAGATTCAACCAGAAGAGGCCGACTGAATAGAACCTACAGACCTTAAAAGACCACAAGCACGGAATACATTTTCTTGATGCAAGATTTCAGCGTCCAGTCATGTTGCATTAACGACCAACTACAACTCATCACAAATTGGAGTTTGCTTCCTCGCAACATGGCAATGCTCCATTTCAAATTTCAATAACAAAGTCGAATTGCGAAAACCAAAACAGAATAAATCTAAACAATAATTCACAAGAGATCTCCTTTCTGACTCCAATCTAATCAGATATATTTGATAAAAAAGGATTACTCCAGCCAATCAGAGTGAATTCTAAAATACCACGCTCTGATATTCAACCATTTTCGGAATACAAGGCAATAATAATAACAAAATATATATATACATACCGAGATACAGAACTATGCTTGCGGACCCAGAAATGAAACGTTGGAAGAATCGCGGGCAGTATGAATACAAAAATTTGTATAATGCCCTTTTTTTTTCTTTTCTGTGTTTTTGAAACTCTTACTGAAAAATCTTTCATTTCCTGTAAATATTCGGGAACGATTCCATCATTATAATGCCGTTTTGTGTTTTTGAAACTATTACTGAAAGATCATTCATTTCCTGTAAATATTCGGGAACGATTCCATCACTATAATGCCGTTTTGTGTTTTTGAAAAAAATCTTTCTTTTCCTGTAAATATGCGGGAACGATTCCATCACTAAACTTACTCATTGTTCCTATACCCCACTCTCCAAAAATCAAACAACCGCAATAAATTCGGAGTGAGAAACAGCCAACAGCAGATTAATTACTCAGCTCAACCTACTCCATCGGTGATTGCATTATCTCATGATTCAACCACGAAATAACAGCGTTTAACTTTAAAAAAACAGCGAACTACCTCACCTCAATCATCCATGCTTCAATCCACTTATCCTATTAAAACAAAAACGGGAGACCAAAAAAATAAAAAATCTAAATGCTCACCCGAGAGAAACCAGATAATATCGAGAAGTGCGGTCAGTTGGATACGGAATTTATGTCATTGAACAGTGTTGATTCGTAGGCATTAAATTCAAAGACTTCACAGTAATTTAAGTTCAGAAGTTTGGAGTAATTTCATGGATATATTATATTATATTATATTATATTGCCACGTGGCAAGCATGCAGATAACTAGCCAATGTTGAACTCGCTTCGCGTGGTTTTGGTACGAAACTTGCACAATTTTCAGTCGTAGGCGATTCCTGCTTATTATAAGTAATTTAAATTATATGTCCCGTGAATAAATATATGAAATCATTTTTGAATAACCGCTATAGATATACTATATATATAACTTTACGTAATATTTCATGAGATATGTTTCTTAATTACCGATGTTAGATAAGATCCAATGCAATCCATTTGTCTCTCGAGGACCAACTCATCGTCAACTTTTGCTATCAAGGTCCAAAAACCCTTCCCTTTTTTCGGGGATCAAGTTCCTTGCCAATAACTATCGTGGCCGATCTCTTTTCATTTGCTTTGGGTATTACCAAATCTAGCTTTTGTTAATCACACTAAAGAAGAGCATCCAAGAAGAGCCTTCTCAAAGGAGGGTTAGATTAGTCAATCCGACCCGAGACGTGTTCGTTGACAACATACAAATTCTTACTTTTCAATAGAGTGGAGGTGAAATGATCAACGAGAAAGAGACCCTACTCACTACAACACACCTCAAGATCGAACTGCACTCGTGCCTCTGCCGCATCAAGTTGACCGTTGATCATATATATCACTTATCGTGACATCTCATAAGATATATTTCTTAATTAGCGATATTAATGATCAAGTTATTGCGGTTGTGGGTGCCTTCCCAAATCTTTCAACTCACCTATAGCCGAGTTACTTCTCCACCTAACTTTATTCCTACTATAACTCCAAGGATTTGAAATAATGATATAAAAACGTATGGTATTATTAATCATATTATAATTATATTTTATCGTATATTCAATTAAATACTATTTATCTCACATAAATCAAATCATTAATACAAAATTATAATATTATCTTTTATATTTTTTATTATATTTATAATTTTTACAAAGTTTAAAACATACTTAACAATTTATCCTGAATTTAATTCATCGCATCAAACATATTACTTTAATAAAATATTATTTTATATTCAATTCAAATATTTTGTAATCATATTGTCAATTATTGATCATATATTGTTTTTATCCCACGAAAGGAACTAGACTAAAGGTATCTTATATAAAAAAACAAAACAAAAAAGTTTAACCTATGTGATGAATTCGGCTGACTTTGCGTCTCTATCCAGCTCTTATTGCCAGATATGATTTAAATGATTGACTTTTATATTGAGGTGTCATTCCTACAAATTTACTTCAATTATTACCATACGACTAACTCTTACATTCCAAAAATTTATTATGCCTTTTGAATTATTTAACATCCACTATAATGCAGCGGAACGTGAAAAAATCATAGATAAAAACCATTATTGACCATATTATCGAGAAGACCAGGAATTTTTTAGTTTTTAAAATCTGTGTGCTTCTTCTTGTGCATTGGAGAAGCAAGAACTAAACTGCTCTTTGTTGGGGGCATAATTAATTTATTTAATCTTTCAAGAGTTGGTGGTAGAAAGCTATGGACAAGAGAGATGCCATCAATATAATATTTAGATTTATCGCAAAAATCAACCCGATATATAAATCATTAATTATTATATATCAGTAATAATTATATTCAATATTACCTCATTATGTTATTATATATCAGGAGATCTTATCTCAATGCAATTATCACTTCTTTTAACAAATTCGACACACACACACACACACATATATATACTACGTCTCTCCTTCTTCCAAATCTGGAAGGCATCCACTAGTAGATTTGATCCGCAGATTCAATCAGCTTTGGGACTTATCCACTGTTCAAAGCTGAACTCCTAGACTCTACACCAGCTC
>KV008300.1:46440-76121 GCA_001598015.1 Dorcoceras hygrometricum
GTAAAATTCCCTTCATATCATTTTAAATTTGTGAAGTACCAAACCTTTTTCAAAAGAAATCATTTCACCTCCTTAAAACAATTTTCAATTGCTTTAAAATCAGCTCGTGCATCGCTACTTGGAGTTACCTGCTGAAATCAGCCGTAGCGCAAATCTTACCTGCTGGAATGAATAATTCAGCAGATACATGATATTTAAAACACCAAACCTTCTTTTAAAGAAATCATTTCACCTCCTTAAAACATTTTTCAATTGCTTTAAAATCAGCTCGTGCATCGCTACTTGGAGTTACCTGCTGAAATCAGCCGTAGCGCAAATCTTACCTGCTGGAATGAATAATTCAGCAGATACATGATATTTAAAATCGCCAAAATGGCCCATATGATTTATGAAATGCATAAATATGATCCTAGGGATTTTGGGGCGTTACAGATCGTGTTTGTGAGCTGTTCAAGCCGGATAAATCTTTGTTAATCGGCGTTCATTGTTAAGGCAAATAAACTCTGTTTCTTGATGCATTTTTGAAAGCATATAATGATTCTACTTGCACATTTGTATGAGTTTTAAAGGTTTGAGAAAGTTTTTGAACTTTTTGAAACGCATAGTTGAGTTAAAGATGATTTCTTGCAAAATTGTGGTTTTCTAGACTTTTGATTCAGAAAAGTTTGTTAGAAAATGTTTTACGACGTTCGTTCCAGTTTCTTCTTGAAAATTTTGTGATGTCCTGCAAGTAGTTTACAAGAAGCTTATGTGTTTTTATTTATGAAAGGTTTCCTTAGATATTTTCGTTTGTTTCATACTAAGGAAATCTTCAAAGCTAATATTCATTATTGGTCTATGTTTGTGATCTGTTTATTTTTCTTGAGCTGATTCTACGTCGCGATCTGTTTATTTTCCCAGAGCTGTTTATTACCCGTAATCTGTTTACTTTCCCAGAGATTTATTACTCGTGATCTGATTTCTCACCCAGAGCTGTTTTATGCTCGTATTATGATTTCATTATCCAAGATGAGTTGACTATGTTTGACCATCATAATAAAGTCTGCTCATTTAAGTTGTATTGACTTTTCCTAATCTGAGTTGACCAAACATCCCAGATCTAATTTCTATTCTGAGCTTATGTATGCTCACGTTCTATTCATGCTCCTAGCTGATTCAGCTTAGGTCCACTCTAGACTGATACGGTAATTTGAAGAATTGTTCTTCATTCCTTTAGTTGTAATTTTAAGGTATAACTATAATCTGGTCGAAGTTATACTCATTTCAGATATTTCTACAGTTAGATCTCTGCTGTTTGTTATTCGTTTCTATAGCAGAGCTGATTCAAGTTTTCGTCTTCGATTGAACTCCGATGAGCTTCCAATAGATTTCGAACATCAAAAGTGTTTTAAAATAGAAAAACATATAAGAAAGAGATCTTTTTCAGATCAAAGAAAAAAATTATTTACAGAAAATTTAAAGGAAGTATATTTCAAAAGTTTTATGATTTGTGACGAATATCATATGGTCAACAGAGGGTGTGTGGTAACCGATCGACGGATCGGAGTGCCCTGCCAACAGAGGGTGTGTGTTAATTGGTCGACGGATCGAATTGCCCTGCCAACAGAGTCAAAGATTAAGGCGTGTGGATAACGGCAAAAGAGTCGTTGGGTCTCCACCTGGAAAACGTTAAGCTTTATCAAACAAATAGAGGACCTAAAGAAAATATTTCGTTCACATTTCATCATAGAAAATGAAGAATACTGTGGGTTGTTATATGGTCTAGTATTCGAGAAAGCTATGCTTTAAACTTACTTCATTTACCAGTTTGCAGTTTTTACAGTTTTTGGTTTACAACTTATAGTGTCAGGCCCCATTCTTATAAACAAAGAATAAACACGATATTAACACAAAAACACGGAAGCTTAAAAAGTGGTTAAAATTTTCTTTGGGCTGAATAGAAAATATATCTTCGAAATACGCGCATACTCAAAATATCGACTTTGAATAAAAAGTCAACAGAATAAACATCAACCTATATATATATATATATATATATATATACTCACAGAGTAAATTGTTGATTTTTTTTTCATTATCAGATTATCAGTTTCAGTTGCAGTGAATTTACATTTAGAAGTTGAAAGAACCTAATACATCAACTACAAATGATTTGTGTCTGAATAAAAAAACTATTCATGTGGTAATGTCTGATTGATATTATTTAGAACAAGATGGACAGCATAGGTTTTTTTAATAATAAACAAATAAATTTGGACACACGTATATTTCTTTTCAATCATAGGAAGTGACGAGGTCTTTGATGGTCAAGCTCCTACGTTTGAACAAGTCATATGATATTGTTATAATTAGACAAAACTTATTACAGAAACGAGTGGGGAAAAGTGGCAGATCTGAGAAAAAGAAAAAGGACAAGAACATGAAGACACTCAATGAGTTTCGTGATGCCCACTTATGCTTGAGAATAGTATACAGATAAATTTATTACTATTAGTATACTATAAAATACTAATACTTTTCCTTCGGAATCATTTGGTTGCGTGCACTTAGATAATTATGGATACCATGCTAATCAAGATTTGGACTTATCCAAACTTTCTATGATTCCCTCTATTCATGGCGTTGGGTGGAGTACTGAATTAAATTTATGGAGGATCGATTCATACAAACTTTGATGGCTTGTAGGCTTGTCCTACCAAGACAGCTAATTAATGAGAATTTTCCAGATGTCATAGGTGTTATACTTCGGGGTGGGTCGTACTCATTTAATCGTAACTGTCTTTTCACATAAATTAAAAAAGTGTTTGATAATATTTATTTAATAAGTATTCTATTTTTTGCCTTATTTAATGAATATTTAAATAATTAAATAGGGTTCGTTTGGTAGAAAAATAATATTTAATATGAAACTTAGATTATATAATTTGGATAGATGAAAAGTAAACGCAGCCTAAATAAATGGATCGGAGGGAGTCTATGATTTTAAGAAATGCTTCGAAGGTGACTCTGCTTAAAATATTACCTCTACCATATTGCTGTTTATTTAATGACAATGTCCCTACGAGAATGGTTGAAACAACAATAAAATTATAAACAACAATATCTATATGTTTTTTTCCAGAACAACTACAGAATATATATGTGGTAGTATTTTTATAAATAAGAAATAATAACAAAAACAGCACTTCCCCATTTATTAACTCGTTAATTTATCCTTCTTTTCCAAACGTGAGATTCCTTAAATATCACCAAGTACAATCCAACAATAAATAGGAATGGAAATAAATCAAAGGTTCGTGAGCTATTCGGAATGCGGTTCAATAAAAAGCTATTCGTTTGTCATCTTACGGAGCCGAGCTCGAGCTTGACAATTTTATCGAGCCAAGCTTGAGCTCAAGGATATTCTGCTCGTGAGCTCGAGGACATATTCATTAATAGGCTTTCAAAGCTCGATCTCGGACTGCTTAGTAGTTCGGGGGCTCGAGCTTGACTTGTATGTGGCTCGTTTTCACGTTCATTATATGGCTCAAACTCAAGCTCAAGCTCGATTCTCATTTATTTAGTCAAGCTTGATTAGTCTCCATATTTGTGAATATGCTCAACTGATGGCTTGTGAGATCGAGCTAAGCTCCTTTGTTGAGTTGTCAAATAAAATATCAGTACTGATGAAAAATAAAATATTTTAAATAAAAATTTGAAACGAATATAAATTTAACCACGTAACCATAAATTTATTGTTTTTAAAATTTAACTTGCAAATCATTATACTAAAATGCTCTTAAATCACAATAACTAAAATAACTTAACATAAATGTGCTAATGTCTTCACTTTTTCCCCTCAAAATATTTACAGCACAAAGTCATAAATGTAAAGTAGTTACATACTATTATACTAAAATATTATTAAAACCGGCTTATTGAATAAATAAAACTCTAACATATTATGCCACTGGTGTATCTAGAAAAAAACTAATTAATCAATGATATACAATCAAGAGAATTCACAGAACGGTTAACGTTATAGGTTAAAGTACTAAAATTATGCTTATCTTTAATCAAATACAATATAAAACCAAATCTTAATACAATGTATTAATATTTAAAGTTAATTACTTGAAATTGATAATGTCTCTGGTGTATATGTTGATACATGTACAGGTAATTTAAAATTCTAATATTTCCTTCTTTGAAGATCATTAAAAGGAGGCTTCTGTTGTTGCCAAACCGCTATCTTTTGGTTTGCACGTTTATTTTTTTGGAAAGTTAGCTTATTAAAATACTAAGCTCCTACATAAGGAAGAGGTCTCTTGATCCATACAAATTTTAAATCGAGTGATATGCAAGGATAGATAAGGACCTGAGGGAGATGACTTATAAAATAGATCGACCCCATAGCATATATCACAATATTTAAGCGAGGAATATGCTCCACACGAGATCGAACCCACGAAGCCGGAGTGGAGAATCTCACGTCATTTCGAGTCTTACCAACTCGTATGTGTGTTTCGACCTAGTTTGCATGTTTTTTAATTTGAATGAAGAGTTGCATCCTTCTAGAACTATTTAGCTTTCTCTATTTTCTTGCCTCATTGGAACGGGGATGGTATCGTTTTGGGCTAATATAAATAACCCACCAAGAAGAAATTGGGTACAACAATTTTCAAGCCATTATCATGTTCTTCGAAATATACGTATTCATCGAATAAAGTTATTTGGGCAGCAAAACTCGAAAACATAGCAGTGATAGTCTAATTTTATTACATCTTTTCCAAAAATTTTGGTCCCTTGCTCCTGAAAAATTAGAGAGAGTGGTAATTTCAACTTTTAATGATTATGTTTTGTATCTTTCTTATGGATTATTCGATAAAAATTTTAGAGTATTTGCGAGATCCAGGATTTAGCACAAGGCCTATATATACAATATGTGACTGTGCTGTCAAAATTGAAAAAGAGCAAGAAATCATATTTAGTGAGAATATGTCTCCATTGTATTGCACATTCAATCATATGTTAAAAGGCTTTTCCACTTCATTTCTATTCACTGTGTAATATAAGTTTGTAGATATTTTCTATAATATGTAAATGAGTGGGGGATTGTTATATATCTTGATTTATTTACATATAGTATATTATTCTAATATTTTTTTCGTTTTTTTGAAGATTTGATTGTAGCCAACCGAACCGACTACGAATATTTTCATTTGAAAGAAGACTTGTGTCCTTCTGGAACTATTTCGTCTATATGTTGCATGCCTCTTTGGAATTACGATGACATCGTTTTGGACTAATGTAAATAACCCACTGAGAAAAATTGGGTACAAAAATTTTCTTGCCATTATAGCACTATGAAAAAATACGGACTTAGAGACAGATTCTACTATCGTTGCTAAATTTTGCAACTGGAATTATGATGGCATCGTTTTGAACTACTGTAAATAACCCACTGAGAAAAATTTTGTAGCCCTCACATTAATCCATCGCTAGTTTCTGATGACAGGAAAGACTTAAGAGTTATTCCAACGTGGAGGAAATTGACACCCTTGCAGAAACTCCAGAATCAGTGTAGGAACGAACATTCGCTGAAACAGATGTTGGAGATGGTGTCACAATAAGTCATAAGACAACGAATGATCCGAATGAGGAGGACGATGCAGGTCAAATGGATTATAATCAAACAAATACAAATTATGGGCCATCATATCAAGAATCATCCTTCAACAACAATCATTGGAGACCTGAATGAAGGGATCCGCACTCCAGAATTACCAAGGGTAAGATACGACAACATGGTCAGGTATGCTTGCTTTATATCTCAAACTGAACCAAAAAATGTTCAGAAAGCACTTCTCAAGGCTTTATATCTACTCGCAATGCTTTGCTAGAAATGATGTGTGGATACCGCGACCTAGGCCTGATAAAACAAATGTTGGAACAAAATGGATCTTCAAAAATAAAAGTGCTGATTTTGGAATTGTGATTAGAAACAAGGCGTGTCTCGTTGCTCAAGGCTTTTCTCAAATTGAAGGGGTGGACTTTGGGAACATTTGCCTCAGTTGCAAGACTTGAAATCTATTAGATTGTTACTAGCGAGCCATCTCTTGTGTATTAAAATTTAAACTATTTAAGATGAATGTAAAAAGTGCCTTCCTAAGTAGAATCCTGACAAAAGAAGATTTGTCGAACTAAAAAGGTTTGAAGATCCCCATCATCCTGATTATGTTTCCAAACTGTATGGAGTCCATGTGTGATTGTGCATTTCGTAATATGTATCGCGTCTATGTTTTCGAGTCACAATTGAACTTCAACCCTTATTCGAGCCACCAAATCTACCAGTTGCTGGAAAATGCTAACATTTGAGCTTGAAAATTTCTAACCAGCTCGAACACGGGATGAAAATAATAAAGATTCGAGCTTCGAATATCTCTATTCAAGTACGAGCTCCAAAATTTCTGTTGCATATAAATTTAATTATCAAAGAATCTCAGAAGTGATAGTAGTGTCATGTTTGAGTCATTCATATACATTATATGTGTACTGCATGTTTGATCATTGATTGTACTCGACCATCGTTAATATATAGTTTTTCACTTAATAAAAACTGTAAACTTGATATATACATTATTTTGACTGTACTTAAATGAAAAATTCTAGTTTCGCCCCTGGTATGGACTAAAGCAAGCCCCCATGCAATCAAAAGGGATACAAGCGAGGGGACGTTGACAAAACTCTGTTTATTAGGTCTAAAATACTGAAATTTTTATTGTTCCAATATATGTAGATGACGTTGTGTTTGGTTCAACTTCTTAGGGGAAGGTGGAACATTTTGTTCAACAAATGACAAAGAAGTTTGAAATGAGTATAGTTGGTGAATGAACTTACTTTCTAGGCTTGCAGATCAAACAATGCCAAGAGGGGTTATTCATATCACGGAGAAAATTGTGTAAAATGTCATGACAGCGTTTGTGATAACATGAGTGCCATTAACATATCCAAAAATCATGTACTACACTCTAGGACAAAACATATCGACATTCGTCATCTTTTCATTCGTGATCTTGTAGACAGTAAGAAGGTTGTCCTGGAGCATGTCACAACAGAGAACCGAATTGCAGACATATTCACCAAAGCTCTTGATTCTGTAAGGTTTGAGCCTTAAGAAAGGCATTGGGCATCTGTATCATATGACCTTTTCTTCCCAAGGTCAAGGTAGGACTATGATGACTAGTTAGAAACTTGATGGTTGTTCCTCATCTTAATGTTTCACGTTGCTCATTTCTTGTGACTCATACGCATATCCCTTCATGTACATACTCTGTAGGAGAAATCTGATCTTGTCTGACTGAAAGGGATGTTGGAATTGGAAAAGGATATCTAAAAGGCCCTGCTCATGATTATTGTGATTCCTTTCGACCTTGGAATATCTCATAAGTTGTCTATCTATATCTCTGGTCCTGATTTTGATCTAAGTCATGAATTATATGTGGTTTGACACCTATGTTGGTTTGCTTGTGTATGGGCCTTGGTGTTCTCAAATTTTTCTCTCTTGGACATTGGTTTGGACTCTTCAATTTGTGAGAATCTATTGTGATAGATCTACTGATCACCTTAATTGTCCAGTTAATTGATTATTTTGAATTTTTTGGCTCGTCTTTTCAAAACCACTTGATTATCTCTTGATTGACGATTACTCAAAACTATTTTCTCCCCCTCTCACACTTGAATCTTCTTGAGAAAAGTTGCAGGTAGAGCTTCCAATGGAGAAAGGACAAGGAATGGGACACCAATCTGCTCAAAGTCATGGGTCACAATCTTCGCATAAATCGACAAGGAGCAAGAGGGGTTCTTCCAGGAACACTCAATTCCAACCAAAATTCAGCGGCCATGGTTCAACAATTGTACTAGGAACTGAGAAGGTAAAAAGGGTTTGTTACTCTCTCCAGATTACGTTCTATGTACCTCTCCTATCTCGGTTGTGCCCTCGGATGCACCATTGATGATTGAATGGTTCCCAGCATCGGGTACTATGTCTGGACCATCTATTGACACAAAAGAGCCGCAATCTTCATCTCAGCCAGTGGAAATGCCTGTCCCTCAACCATTCTCAAACCTTTATGACATCCGATTCGAACTCTCTGGCTCAGCTTTGCAATCATTTTACTACTGATGATGAGTTTGACACCTTAATGTCTTTGGAAAAAAAAATTCAAAAGCACTTCGTCGAAAACGGGACTTCGGTGGGAAATATCACCATCTCTGAGGACTTTTTCATGAAGAATATTTGACCAAGTGCGCAGGTCTCTCAGGAGAGTACTAGTATCTCAGGCCCTTCGCTTAGAACAAAGTTCAAGACAAGTCAACCCCGCTCCTGCCAGGCAAAGGGAACAGGCTACCAAGCGAACCAATGACACTGAAGTTGTCACAATTGATGAGGAACTTATTGTGATAAGGACTTCGCTTAAACAGTTCATATTGAACGACCCCTCTTTCAAAAAAACCTGTCATATTTCGAATAAGTGCGCTATTCCATAAGACGTCAATATTTTGTTTAATCCTCGATTGTAATTTTTGTTATCATTTATTGGAATTGTTGATGTCTGGGCATAACCCCGTACATATAGGTTGACGACCGAATTACATTTTAAAATACTTAAATTTCACTATAAACTTAATATATATTGAACGATAGCACATGAACAATAACAATAATAATAATAATAATAATAATACTGTCATATTTCAAATAAGTGCGCTATTCCATAAGACGTCAATATTTTGTTTAATCCTCTTGATGTAACTTTTGTTATCATTTATTGAAATTGTTGATGTCTGGGCATAACCCCGTAGATATAGGTTGACGACCGAATTACATTTTAAAATATTTAAATCCATTACATTTATATTATATTAATTAATTCACTATAAACTTAATATATATTAAACGATAGCACATGAACAATAACATTATTATATAATAATATATATGAGGCAACTCAGCAACAAAATATCTATTATAAGAATGTAATTAGCAACTTCACAATAAATGTGATACTTTTTATTCGTTATTTTAAAATTAAAAATTAAAATTTTTATTCTAGAATGGTCAAACTATAATAGTAATCGTAATAATCGATAAATCTTAACCATTACCATATCCGTTGAGCAAGGTAATGGTTTAAAAGCTTGATATGTTTTTGAACTACCGAATCAGCCATGCTGATTGCTGACACTGTCTAACTTCCTAACCGCCAACCGGTGGTTCTCAACCGGTCCATTTCTAGTATAATATATAATACATTAAAATAAATAAAAGCTCAAAACCTGTGAGTTTATTTATCCACTGCCGAGACCAGAGAGTTTCGGCTTTCACAGTTCCCAATTTGAATTTCATGGAGGTGTCATCGCTGCTTGGAAATGGCTATCAATCCGTGCTATGTCCCCCGACAACCGGACCCATCAAGAATTCTCCACCCCTAACCTCCTTGGCAGTGGTGCCTCCGCCTCTGCGGACAGCCTCGACCTCAACTAGCACTTCAGCCTCGACCTCAACTAGCACTTCAAGTACTAGGAAACAAGGCGAAGTTGCTACCCAATCTTCGAATGCTTCCACACGTTTTTCTGGGAATCATTCGCTATCTTATAAACTCAGAAAATCCGCAATTCTTGAGGTTTTAGAGTCTTCTGATTTCGAACCTGCTCTTTCGAGGTTTGTTTTAATCAGTTTTTGTTGAATATGACTCTACCTTAAATCGTGTTTGAACTTAGTTGGGCGGTAATATGTGCCAGTACTTGATATATTGCTACATTGGTCTGTTATATATGGGTAGCTCTTGAAAGCTTAAATTTTGTTATAATCTTAGTATTGTTCTCCTTGAGCTAGAGCATTAGGAAAATATTTTCAATTCCATGATATCAAATTGCTAGCTTGAATCCCTTATACCTGTGGATAGGCTTGCGATTGTTGGACTATTCTCTTCATCACGATACGAAAGGCTGAAGCATCTGTAACCTGTGGCTAGTATAGTTTGAAGTTATTTGCTTGGTTGGGGCGTCCAATATGTTTAACTTTTTTAGTTCTTGTGGACTTGGAGGGTGACTAGAGCTTCTTTTTTGCAAATAATTATTGAATCTTCCTTTTCTTCTTGCTTATGGGGATAAATTAAAACATGTAGTTATTAGTACTCAATATATTAATATTGTTTGGTGGAAAACTGTTTGCTCTATGTTCGTTTATGTTTGATTTGAGGTGGATTTTCTGCAAGTCTGGAATGTCTCATATATCCTTACCCTTAATTCTTTTTGAGGACATTCTAGAATATTCTTTATGAATGGTGAAGATTATTCCTGAATTTTTTGTGAGTACACGTTTTTCTCTATCTCATTGAAAATAAGATTTTGGACAAACTATTTTGAAATTTGCACGTGGTTAAGGAGCTTGCGTTCTATATTTTCTTGATTAAGAATTATTTTCTCAAAGATAACGGGTTCTTTTCCCACTTCTTAAATGAAGCTCTCATGTATAAATTGATGAAGTAGGCTTTTGAATTCATAGGCATCCATGTACCTATTGAATGAAAATTTGATACTTACACGGAGAGATAACATCAGTTTCTGTACAGATTAGGAGTTGTGTTGAAAGCACAAGACCTGAATGTTGTTTTGCGTCGTTTTGGGGAGCTAAAGAGATGGAAGGATCTTTCTCAGGTCTCATAGATTAGTATAAGATATTCTATTTCTTTGTACCTTATGTATTAGGCGTTGGCTGACCTTATTCGCATGGTTTACCCCACTATTTAATGCAAGGTGCATATAATTCTCACAAGACCAGTTAGACTGTAAATGTTTCCTTTCCCTATCTCTTTTCATGTCTTGACCTGATTCATATAGTTTTCGCGCATGCATTTCATGTCAGGTGCATGGGTATTGCTCTCTCAAGAGCACCTGACACTCAAATATCCAACTACTCTCTGAACATAGTATATATAGTATTAGAAACATGATAAAAAAAATTCATTACTGCATCTTTTGAATTTTAGATGAAAAAACTTTTAAAATTTCAGTTCAAGCAAATACTTGAATTGAATTCTATGTTGACAGTAAAAGTAGGAAATTGGTATGAACTTAATAATTGATTTGTTCTTAAAATTAACCCATCTAAAAGTAAAAATTTTGTGCTTCTTATAATAGTTTTGTACTTATTTTGTGTGGAAACTATTTTGACAATACCCATTTTACATTTGATTACGAACATCAAATTAACTTATAAAACTGAGGTTTTAAGTGGGATTTTAAATATTTAGTGTTGTCCAATAAGATAATGTGGAGTTTGTATGTATAATTCAAAGGTAAGGAACAAGTATGTGTTTCAGAAAGCATATTGGGAATAAGTATTTCTCAAGTAGTAATTTCTGAATTTGAACTAATCATTTTACACATAGTTAACCTTGCTTCAGAAAATAATATTAGAATAAGAAAGATTAATAGTCTCCAGATTTATATATGTTCCATATATGTAGTTTGCTTTCTGCAACTATGCATCTATGACGGCATTCTGTTATTTTGGTAATTCATTAATCAGCTATTTGTGTGGATTTGATATCTTTGCAGCTATTTGATTGGATGCAGCAACATGGAAAAATCAACAGTGCATCATATAGCAGCTATATAAAGTTTATAGGGATGGATTCTAATTCCATGAAGGCCATAGAGATATATAGTAACATTAAAGATGAGACTATGAGGAGCAATGTCTCAGTTTGTAATTCCACTCTTAATTGTTTAATAAAGAGCGGCAAGATTGATAGTAGCTTTAAGCGTTTTTAATCAAATGAAGTGTACTGGTTTGGCTCCTGATATTGTGACGTATAGTACGGTATGCACCTTTTTCTCGGCTCAATCTTTTGTAATTCAAGCGGTGAAGTTTTGCGAATTGCATTCCATGTAAATTATTCATAATCTTCTCACTTGTCTTGGATGGTATATCATTCATATCATGTGTGTGTAGTTCTGCAGCTCCTTTGAATATGTGACATGCGAATGCCCTGATTATTGAAGTAATGTGATTATATCTCTGTTCTGACTTCCGACATAGAGGTGTTGTATTTTTACAATGTCCTTTGGTGGGAATAGTGGGATCATGACTAGTTTGTGGGACTTTGACACCTCAGCATTATGTATACTTCGATTACTTACTATTAAGAATGACTATTTTTTTGAATAGATATGACTCAAGCAAAATATATGGGTAAAATTCAAATAGATAAAACCAAAGTGGCAATCGAATTGGGGTAGGAATTGATGATTAGGAGGACGGAGGATGGCCCCCTTAGAGATGTTTGTTTCCGCATCCTTCGTTATATCCTTATTTTGTGCATTTTCGTAGATTTCATTTGATCCATTGTGGACTATATTCTGCATCTTAGCTACTTGTGGGCTGCTCCAAAGTTAAAGACGGTTACTTGAAGGCAATGGAATTGATTCAGGAAATTAAGTCTCAAGGGTTGCATATGGATATTGTAATGTATGGAACATTGTTAACAGTTTGTGCTTCAAACAATCGACATGAAGAGGCAGCAAAATACTTTGATGAGATGAAGAGAGAAGGTCACTCTCCCAATGTCTTCCACTACAGCTCCCTGCTCAATGCATTCGCAGTTGATGGAAACTATAAGAAGGCTGATGAGTTAATTGACGAGATGAAATCCGCAGGATTGGAATTGAATAAAGTGAGTTCCTAAGTCCTTGACGGTTAACAAAATCCTTTTATATTGTATGGGTTAACACTGCATATCTGTGACACAGCTGAACCACTATAACATACTGAATTGCTGATTAGGATGTTACAGAATAGATGGAACTTTATTCAGTACTACTATGACATTTATAAGCTATACAACAGCTATGGTGAGGCCTTTCTTATAAGGATGCTCGTACCTCAAATTCAAACTGTAGGAAAGAGAACATCTACATTTTAACAATTTTGCTTGAACTATGTTTGTTTCCCTTGTGCAGGTTGTTTTAACCACACTGCTAAAAGTGTATGTTAAAGGAGGCTTGTTTGAGAAATCAAGAAAACTGCTGGATGAACTGCAGGCTCTAGGCTATGCTGAAGATGAGGTAATCATTCATTGGCACGTGTTTCCATTATCATTTGAAAATGATGACCTTCTGTGTCTCTCCATGTCTGTCTGAAATTTGTTTTAGTATTTTGCTTCTCCAGAATATGTCACAAATTGTTTGTTGATTCTCTGAGGAACTTTACTGTACCGGCACTGTTAAGAAGTGTTGAAGAGGCACTTGAAAAATCATATGCATATAACAGAATGATCGCATATAACAGAATGACCATTCTTGTTTCCTTTGGTTTTCTTTTCTGTTTATCCACACATATATGCATTTTACCATTTTAGTTCTCTCTATATCAGTTGGTGTGTATTTGAAACTTAAATCTAAACTGTAGGTTAAGGCCTACGTGTCATTAAAACAACTCCATATCCAGTTAATCAACATGTATTCACATGAAACAAACCATACGATGTCTTTTGTATGTTTACCTTCTGAATTGATAATTCTATGAATGAAGCCAACCATCCTGAACCTTTCTTATCCTTTTCCTGTCAAATCCGCTAAACCTGATAAGGAACTAGCACACCACTTTTTACTTTACTTTATGATAGGACCCTTCTCTCCATGCCTTTCTGTTATTACTTCCACAAAATCTCCAAGAGTTTTGGCAGGGTCCTTTAATCAAAATCCATTCTCTGCAGAGGCCTTACTGTTTGCTGATTGATGGGCTTGCAAAGTCTGGGCAATTGACGGAAGCCAAGCTAGTTTTTGATGAAATGAGGCAAAAAGAAGTGAAGAATGGTACATTGTTTTTGAAATTATAGTCTTCAGCTGGATTTTTTTTATTTCAGGCATTGTGCCTTGTCTGTATCCCGTACTTAAAACTCAGGAATGTAATAAATTAGATGCTATTCCTTTAGTATATAGATTGCTTGCATATGTTTAATATGCAACTCCCAATGACTTCAAAACTTGTCAAAGAATACAATGTTTTGTGATACTTAAACCCTCATGAAGTAGTTCAGAACTACGGTCATCTCTTTGGTTATTTGGACCAAATATCCAGCTTTATATAAACATACATCTTTCTTTAGTTAAGGAACATACTGATTATATTATTCGCTCAATATATGCAGATGGTTACTCCTACAGTATTATGATTTCATCACTTTGCCGAAGTGGCCTGCTTGAAGAAGCCAAGAAATTGGCTTGTGAATTTGAGGCCAAATATGACAAGTACGATGTGGTTATTTTGAACTCGATGCTGTGTGCCTATTGTAGGTCAGGGGACATGAAGAATGTGATGAGCATAATGAAGAAAATGGATGAATCTGGAATTAGTCCTGATTGGATGACATTTCAAATTTTGATTAAATATTTCTGCAAGGAGAAGTTATTTTTGCTTGCCTACCGTACGATGGAAGACATGCACAAAAAAGGTCATAAACTAGAGGAGGTAAGTCACGATAACTGTTGCTTGCTGAGCTATCTTACATAAAATTCTTTTATTGGTTGAATAAACAGACAATTTCCAGATGCAGATTGATGTCGGATGATGCATGGCTTCTCTGAATGATATGCCTCGGTTTCTTTCCAGGCTTTGCTTGATGATATTGTTGCAATCTGTTGAACCTCTCTCCTCACTTTTGCGTTTACTATTGTTTTAACGGATCGGTACCTTTCATATGCTCCCTTTTAAGTGTGGTGATAGGGTAACTCAAGTCTGCCTTCTGGGATTTAAGGACCTAAAATCTATTGACTTTATCTCTATCAGGAACTGGACCTTGCATGTTTTTGGTATTTCTATTTGTGTGGTAATGCATGTCATGCTTCCATTTGAACAAGAAGCACTGAAACTATGTGTATCTTTCGCAACTGTACTACTGGCTTATTGTGAGACCTTATGCTACTAGCACCTGAATGCTACTTAAATTTTGACGAACATGTTCTATTTGTTAGGACAGGACACGTTAAAGTAAGCTATAATCAGGGAACACGTGCTAGTATCTTACAGGTTTTTCTAATGCCAGGGTCTCTCCATCGCTTTGATCAATTGTCTCGGTAAAGCTGGTGCCCATTCAGAAGCATTTTCGGTGTACAATATGTTGAAATATAGCAAAAGAACAATAAACAAGGGCCTCCATGAGAGGATTTTACACTCCCTACTTGCAGGAGGACTTCTGAAAGATGCGTATGTGGTGGTCAAGGTATGTTATGTTGGGACAACCTTCATGAGAATTTCAATTCATGCGGTTTTACATTTCTGAGCGCCTCATATTTCCAGGACAATGCAAAGCTGATTTCTCAGCAAGCAATTAAGAAGTTTGCTACCTCATTTATGGATAAAGGCAATATAAACTTGGTAAATGATGTGATCAAGTCCTTGCACAGCAATGGTCACAAGATTGATCCGGTAAAAAATTTGATTATTCAGCAATATCATAAAATTTCGATGCTTTTGTGTTGGATTTAAACTACTGTAAAAGAATAATTAGTCCTACTATCTTATGTAAATTTGAATAGCATCGTTAGTGCTTGTTACAGTTTCTGGCACAATAATCACTCCATCCTCATCAGAGCTAAATTACATGCTCGATCATCATGATTTACAGCGTAATGCAAATATTGGGAGGATGATTGTGGGGAGCTGCCTGCAGAATAGTTGTTTATGAAGTATAACAATTGAAACGGAGAGCTTGATCTACTGCACAGTTGAACATTGTCGCTGCAATAATTTCAACTGTCAGCTTTTGTACAATGAAAACGAAAAGTGTTATGGCCCCTACATAAATCACCTTACTTTCGTGATTGATTGAGTAACTTGAGTTTGTTATAGTTGTGATTCAGTCTCTTGTTTCATTTTCTGTTCCAGGACACATTTCACATGGCCGTTTCTCGTTACATTAAGCAATCTGAAAAGAAAGATCTTCTTCTTCATTTGCTTCAGTGGATGCCTGGTCATGGCTATGCTGTTGATTTGTCTGCAAGAAATTTGATCCTTGAGAATTCACACTTGTTCGGACGTCAGCTTGTGACAGAATTAATGTCTAAGCATTATGCAGTGTTCAAAATGAATAAATCCCGTGAAGGGAAAGCCACATAAACTACAGAGCTCGTGGCATCTCAGGTATGCAGTTGTTCTTGGATTGCCTTTTTTAAAGATAAACTTGAGTTCTATGAAAAGGAGCCACTTTAGCCTTTTTCATACCATTCTTATTGAGCAAATCATGCAATGTTTATGATATCCTAGGTGCCTCATACTAGTTCGACATGTGTCGCAACAGATACAACTTGTTAAGTCCACCCAAAAATGGATTGATTAATGTTATGGTGGGGAGGAATGAGTGCAAATACTCAATAAATTTCTTGTGACCGGAAAGGCAATCTTGGCAGGCAGATGTTTTTTATAAGATCATGAAGAGTTCACGCATAATCTGCACAAAAGATACAACTATCACAATAGATCCGCTCTAAACAAGGCTCATCTATCAAACTAATTTTAGAAAGCCAAGCCTTCTAAAAATGCTGAAGACTGCACGATACATGGCCAGTCCTCCTAATGAGCATCTCTGGACACAAGTGGTTTTCGGTCTACCACGCGTAGATGTCCGTTGCCAGTAATCTCGAGAGCCGATATGCATGTTAATTTGGGACTAACTATTTAGCTTCTTACCTGTTAGAACAAACTGATGCTAGCAACCATCAGTTTGTTGGACTTTAGATTGGATTCAGTTCAAAAGCTTTAACATGTTAACAAATGTAAGTTTGAATTTGTTTTTCAAAGGTCTCATTGTCCATAATTTGGTGGTAGAAAGATAAAGAACGGCTTCGTCATTCATAGATATACGTTCATGTGCAACATGCCATAAAGTAAGGTTAAGGAGCTTCCAAACTGGTTCAAATGTAATTGATTCAAATAAATACATTATTAGAGTAATAATTGATTCATGGTAATCAAAGAAAAATTACGTGAGATAGACCAAAAAAAAATCAACACTATATTTCTATAATTGAGTATTTCATGGATGCTTTTTATAAAATATGTGCCAAAAATTTCCTTTTCAAGTATTTATATAATTTTTGTCCCATAAAAATATGTGCTCTTTGGGAGTCTACTTAAATTTTTCTATAGTCATGTAATATAAACAGAAATTGAAAACAAGCTCGTCCACTTTTATACTAGATTTAAATAGAACCAGGATATTCGATCATTTCTGTCTTGTCCCGATACAGAGATGGCCGGCGGTGAATACACTGTCCCTATCGATCCGACCCGTACCCAGATAGGATGGATAGGCATCGGCGTTATGGGCGCCGCCATGGCCTCCCGCCTGCTCGCCGCCGGATACTCCCTCTCAATTTACGCCCGCACGCCTTCTAAAGCCGCTGCACTGCTCTCCCATGGAGCCCACCTGGCCGCCTCCCCGGCGGAACTCGCCGCCTCCTCTGATGTCATCTTCACCATGATCGGCCATCCCTCAGACGTCAGAAATCTCGTTCTTGATACCCTTGTCCCTTCCCTGAAGCCGAACACAGTCATCATAGATCACACCAGCAGTCACCCCGCACTGGCTAGGGAAATTCACAGTGCCGCTCAACGAAGACACTGTCATTCAGTCGATGCCCCTGTCTCCGGCGGCGACATCGGCGCCAGGGAAGGGAAGTTGGCCATCTTCGCAGGTGGAGAAGCTGAAATAGTTGAATGGTTGAAACCATTATTCGATTTACTCGGGAAGGTTACGTACATGGGCAGCGCCGGAAAGGGGCAAAGCTGTAAAATAGCGAACCAGGTAGTTGTCGGCGGGAATTTGGTTGGATTAAGCGAAGGACTTGTATTCGCCGAGAAGGCAGGGCTGGACAAGAAGAAGTTCTTGGGGGCGGTAAGGGGCGGCGCAGCTGGGTCTATGGCATTGGAGCTGTTCGGAGAGAGGATGATTGACAAAGATTTCAGGCCTGGGGGATTCGCGGATTATATGGTGAAGGATCTGGGTATGGCGGTGGATCTGGGGGAGGAGGAAGGGGCCGGAGATGAGGCGGTGGTTTTGCCCGGAGCTGGGCTGTGCAAGCAGCTGTTTTCGGCGATGGTGGCCAATGGAAATGGGAAGCTGGGCACTCAGGGACTCATCACTGTGATACAGATGATCAACAGTATCAAAGATTGATTCAGGCATCCACCTTTTTTAAAGTGTAATGTTCTTTCATCTTGTGTGAATCTTTTTTTCCCTCTTGGCAAAAGATTGATTCAGGCATCCACTTTTTTGGAAATTGTAATGTTCTTGTATCCCTGTGTGAATTTTTTTCCTCCCGACAAAGTTGGTCACAGTTAGTCTCAATCCGTATAGTATCTGGAAAATTAGAAATCGGATCCACGCAATTTAATTCAATAGAAAGGAGGGTGATTCTTACAGTTTTATACTTATAGGAACTATGACTTCGTTGTTAAAGTTTTTTTTATCATATTTAAAAAGGCAATTAGTAACTCATAAAGTCAACTAGTTTAAAAATGTAAAAAGAAAAAAAGTGAACACAACGGATGTTTTGTACCAAAAAGATAACAAACGACCATTGATCTACTTCATTTCCATTCTGTTGAAACAAACCCATGTCCGAGAAAACCCACCCAAAATCAAAATCATCATCGATTGAAGCTTGTTCGAGATTGCAATGATGGTGAAAGACAAAAGAACCCAAGTTGTGGAGATTGAACTACAAAAGTATACTGTCAGGAACAACTACGTGGTATTATCACAACCTAAACCTTTAAAATTTCTATTATTGCTTTCGAATTTTCTGGGTCGAGCTGTGTTATTAATTTGAGTGTGTGGGTTAAGCATGGTGTAGGTCGAGTGCATAATCTGTGTCGAGCATGGTAAACTATGGGTCGAGTTTGTAATATGTTGGTCGAGTGTCTAATCTATGGGTCGAGTGAGTTTATATTATCTCGGTTGAGTTTATAATATATGGGTCGAGTCTAGATGATGTGGTTCGAGTGCAATTGATGTGGGTCGATTTGTATCAAGACTCTACACAACTCGACCAAGATTGACATACTCGACCCACACTCCATCAGAACTCGACCCAGACAAAAAACTCTACCCAGATGACCATGAATCGACCCACTTTTTAACAATTCGACCTACTTTGAACGTTATTTCTGCCTCATTAATAACTCGTCCCACTAATGTTTTTCTTAATATTTATGTCTAATTTTATTTGAATGTTTTATATTCTGTCCTGCAGATTTATTTCCCCAATAAAATTGAGAATCAAAGTTTTGAGTGTAAATTAACACTGGGTCGGAATATGTAGAGCGTGTGAAAGAAATTTGACATTTTTTTGAATGAACATGAGATGCAACAAATGGTGGAAAACAATCGGTTGGGTAATCTGATTAGATTTGCCAAATATTATATGAACATGAACCAGTTTTTATGGTTTTTGATGAGCAAGGCGTATAGTTGAATGTGAGAGCGATGTTTTTTGGATGGTCATCCACAAGAGGCCGCTGCATTTTCATTGTTGGAGTACGGGCTAATCTCAATGCTTAATTGTTCAAAGACTTATCCAATGATTCCCGAGGAGGGTGGATTTCGTAGCAAGTATTTTCGTGGGAAGAGTACCGTTTCTCTGTGTGATTTAAAAGACCAGGATTGATGAGTTTGAAGACAGATTGGGGGTTAGGAGGTCAACATGGAGAAAATAAAGCTGGATAGTCTATATTTTGTATCTGTTGTATTGGGTATGAGGAGGTGGACCCACAATTGATGAGGTTGCAGGTATATAAATATTATATGTTTCTATAGATTAACTTTTTAAATTTGATATGTTTCATTATGATATGTAGCTCAAAAAATCTCAGCATATGAAATATTTAAAGGTGTTGGTGAGGCTTTTGTATGACGGAAGAGGATGGAGACGTCTCACTACCATGGATGTGTCATTGAGTAACAAGGAAATGACATAAGAACCATTCCCTTATCTCAATGATGTCATTACTACATTCGATAGTGTACGATGGGAGGTAAGTATGTAGTTCAATTTATTTAAATTTGTGTTTGCATAATTTTTTGTGTTAACTAATAGAAATTAATGATGTAGGATATCTCCAGGATACTTACTACGATTGATGTGGAGTTTTTATCTGCGCATTATCTTTCGGGGGATTTCAACGTTACAAAGGAAAGCGCCAGTGACACTATATGAGAACCAGAAATTTCTAACATGCTATTCAATTAAATTATTATTTTATCATGTATTTTATTCTACATGAATAACAATATCTTGAGTTCGAAATTAAATTCACAGAATAAGTAGTCATTATGTAGCCAATTAATACCTAATTATGATCATAAAAGGTGACCCTTCAAATTCCCCCACCTCTCCTATATATAACACACTTAAATGATGAAGAAATTCACTGTATAAACATCAAGAAATCCTGTCAAAATCGTTCAAGAGGCAGCCCCATTTCAGAAACAAGAGGTTGATGTTTTGAGTATTTCAGCATCAGCCTTGCTTGGGAACTTCTAATCGACATACAAGTTAGATCCATCAGTTAACAAATATGTATCACCACTAGGCCTAATATTAAGCTTATCTGGTTGCTTAACAATGTGCTCCACATCATTCAAATGCACGACACCAACGTCCTCCATATCATTTTCTTGACCAGTCACATTATTCTGCAATGAACAAACATTATTTACATGTTCTGACACCTTATCATTAGAAACAATATTTCGGTCAAAATATTAATCGTAGTAATCTGTCACATTGCCACCATCCACAGTTGCATGATCCAAAGTTCCATCTCCCAATTTAGCGGTTCCAGAAATATCAAGTGTTCTTTCCATCCCAACTTCAAAAATAATACTAGGTTCAACTTCAACGTGGAGCACATGTCTGTCTTTCGCAAATCCAAAATATAGAAAAGCTTTCAAATAATTATCATTCTCAATACAAATTGGACGCATATGCTAGTGTCACATCTAGTACATAACTTATTCTCAATTGTTCGGTACCAACTAGACTGTTGAAGTGCAATAATTGTCCCTGCTAGGTAGATCGATCGAACCGTGGCGCTTGAGTTTTTATATGGTTTAAAAGATTGGAGTTGCACCGTTACCACCGCTATAGCTTTTGATAAAGCGACAAGCGCTCGGGCTACAATTGGTATCAGAGCTAAGGTCACGGGTTTGATTTTCATTGACTGCAAGGAATGCAATTATTGGGAGGGGGAGTGTTGAAGTGCAATAATTGCCCCTGCTAGGTAGAGCGATCGACCGTGGTGCTTGAGTTGTTATATGGTTTAAAAGATTGGAGTTGCGCGGTTACCACAAGATATAGCTTTCGGTAAATGGACAAGCGTTCAGTCCTACATAGACCTAAAATCTTGTACATCTATTCGTAAATATTCAACAGAAAAATTTTCACTATCAACAGAAATCACTGTCCACTTATCACCAGACCGTGAACACCATTTAAAAAGTCGACCCAAGATCATCGAACTCGACCCAAAATTATCGACTCAACCCAAAGTAATCAAACTTGAGTCATATATATCAAACTTATATCAAACTCGACCCAGGACACAACGATCTCGACCCAGAGTTGACACTCGACCCAACAAATGTTGTGACTCGACCCAGATTCATATAGAACTCGACCCAGCCACATATGGAACTCGACCCAACATTATAGGGAACTCGACTCAGCTACACATGGAATTCGACCCAACATTATCAACGACCTAAACACGATCCAACATGATAAAACGCCTCCAATACTACTATTTACTCTTTCTTTTGATATTTTCTTTCAATATGTTCTTTGTTTTCCTTCAGAGACAAAATAACAAATGTCGGAGAACAAAAGAATAGAGGAATCCACAACAAAAAACAAAAGCAATAATATGCCAGAGAAGATCGGATATTATCTTCTTCTGTCCTGTCTAGTTAACAGGGGGTGTTGGTAGTTAGCGGGGTTGGTGGGAATATTTAAAGTGAAATAAAAAATAATTGTTTAAATAATATTAGTTTTAACAATATTAAGTATTCTTTTAATAAACTCACTTCCGTTTTGTTAAAAAAAAAAACGTCGACTCAATTCTTAAATAAAACCGAACGGGACATAGTTTTTAAATGACTTTATAACTTTGTTTCAGAATTTCAGACTCGGATAGGGATATTTAGGTTAGATTCTTTTTTTTTTTTAAACCTCCAATTCATTAAAGACATATTTACGTTTATTTATATAAGAACAGTTAATTACCGGTGCAAGTAAAAACAAGATTAGAAGTTAATCCACGGCATACATCAAGAAGAGTCTACTGATCATAACTTTTTCCTTAAAATGTATCTTTAAAATTTAAATATTTATTCAACTTAAAAAACTGGTATCTATAACCACGACTTGCACCTAGAGCTGTCAAAATGGGTTAAGCCCGTTGGGTAGCCCGTCCCGCCATGAAAAGTTGGCGGGTTGGGTTAGTAAATTGCTAGCCCGTTTGGAGGCGGGCCGAAACGGGTTGGCCCAAACGGGTCACTGGTAAGAGCGGGGCGGGGCGGGGCGTGTCCTCCCACTGTTTTTTTTTTAAAAAAAACAAATTCACAAATTGAACAATAATATATATATTTTTGAGAAGCAGGTATATATTTTCTATGAGTAGTACTTGTGTACGTATATTTGACTAAAATAGAAATAAAATGTTAATATTTTAACGTATAAATTGGCTATCTGAAAACCGATTACATAATTATAGAAACTTGACGAGGTGAGTTGGTCTTTTCATTCAACAACGATCGGTTTGATTTTATCTTGAATGGAAGAAAAGAGCAACCAGAAATTAAGACCACAACAACATTTTTTACTTTGCACCAATTTATCCTTCCTAATTTCCTTCTGTTCAACCACATAATAACTCTATGGTACATCTTTATGCAACCTCCAAACTTGCTTCAACTTTTTGGGAGTTCTTTTATTTCATAATATTATATTAATGGACGCTGTAATTTCTTGTTTCTCCCCTTACATGTATAAACCTACCACTCGATGCGATAAAATTATGTGGAAAAGAATGAATTAAACTAACTTCCATGATGTAAATTCCTTGCACAGCACAGATAAAAGATTGTTTTCTTAGCCGATGGTTTAAAATTTTGAACTATGAGATGCCTTCATATGAGAAAAAAAATAATAATAATTTCCTACTCGACAAATTCCTAGCTGGCCGGCCCGCAAGCCCGCCAACCCAAGGCGGGGCGGGGCGGGGCAGACCAGAGCTTTAGGGGCTCGCCAGATTGGCGGGCCGCCCCGCCCCGCCCCGTTTGAAGACGGGCCACGGCGGGGCTGGCCGAGACGGGGCGGGCGAGAGCGTTTGACAGTACTACTTGCACCCACAATTATCCATGGTTTTTTTTTATCACTTCAATATTTCCGGAGACAATGGTCATATAAAGGAAAATAACTATGACAGATGGAAGAACATTGGTAAATTTTTTTTATATATTTGCTCATATTGTTTACGTTAAGTTATGATGTGTAAATTTCTTTTTAGCTTATTTTGGCAGTTCAATTTTTGTAATCTTTTACTGGATTCCAACCTCAGTGGACTCAACAATGATTCAGTGGAATTCAAATTAGGGTCAGTCGAACTGAATGAGTTTGAGTCCAGTTGAACATTCTTAAATTTAGTTATCGAAACTCATTTCTTTTTATTTGATAGTAGTATGATTGATGTAGTTGCTTCGGTTGAATTTTGTTAGCCTACTGTTTGATCACCGAACTTAAAAAAACTTTCCTACGATCCGTGACACCTTGCATTTTCAGTTAAGACATCTTATAGGTAAAAGTAAAATTCATCTTAGTGATATAGAGAAAAAAAACTACTAGCAATGGCTTACGGAGTGGTGGATATAAACATACAGTAGTTAAAGGTAGCAAGTATATTATTTTTTATTGATGTTCTGGGCTCCGGAGATCAAAATCAGATGTGGCTGTGAGTTCTATGGTGATTAGATTACTTGGAAAACTTTGATAATTTTAAGAAGTATCCTTGAGGCACATCAACTTACAAGGAAGTTTTAAAGTCATTCGGGAAGAACTTAGGAGAACGATAGGAATATATAGCAGATAAAGAAGACAAAGGTGGAACCAATTATGGTTGTTATATCCAACCAGTACAAGTGAATTGCACTTTTTTCACAATTGTTTAATATCAAATAGATACGAATATCAACATTATTATGTTGTGAATTAATTTTCTGATTCTTGCATATGGATGTATTTCTGGTATTGCAAATGCCTTTGAAAACGGAAAGCCTATCGGAAACGAAAAAACAGGAAAAAAAAATGGATCTCCAAAGTGTAAACATTGTTGCAGCTGCTAATGAATCAAAGGTTTGTAAGTTTAAGATTTTTAAATAAATTTGTAATCTTATTTAATATTTATTGGAATGGAATCCAACCTATTATTGGAACGGAATATTATTTCCTACGATTGAGGAGATGCAGACAGAATAATTCAATACTGATGTATTTGAGGACCCTCACAGTGACCGTAAAATAGATTGAAACCCTGTATTAATAAGTCAAGATAGGAAAGTGTATCACCCATCATGTATATCCACATTTATTTGATTGAATTTTTGGTCAAAACAATTGAGTCTCTCATATGGTAATTGAATATTTCATTAAACCCACTAAATTTTTCCTTTATGCACGTCCGAATATCATTTACTGTGGAAGTAAAGGAAGTGAATCATCGTTCATCTATGGAGATTGCTAATAGGAAGACGACGGGGCGAAATGCGGATGTGGAAGGGGAGATATTCCTGGTGGACGTATGGGCTGTTTGTGCAGTAATGGTATGCTGATGGGTGATTGGATTATGTAATCCAACAATTGGATTGATTGAAGTCTATTTCAGTTGAGATAAGTGGAATTGAATAATTAAAATCCACAGGCTCAACGCTGGTAGACTTTCGAAAGTTCCAGTAATTCAAACTTAAATCCACTGGATACCTATTCAAATTCACTAAGCTCAACTTCTGTGGATTTGGACGGGGTTCACTATTTTTCCCCAAAAAAGAAAATAAAAATAGTAATAAAGTGAGAGCATGAGATTTATCATTTATAAGTATAACATTTGGTAAATTAGTAAACATCAGATCTAGTAAAAAGGTGAAAAACAGAAACTACATGATTCGAAACTCAAGAGTAAACAAGTCTAGTTTTAGTTCGTGGAAGAATACGCAGACAGTACAGCCTGGGAATTTACATGCTATAAGGTACATATTTCTACTCCATGAAACCGATATTTACAACTCTTTATCGTGATTCATCCGTAGGTACCTCAGAATATGTACTCGAAAGGGTTTCAACGCTGTTGCCGTTTTTCTTAGCCTTGGTCCATGATATTCTCCACGATTGCAGTAAACTGAGCCTGAAGAGAAGGCGAAAACAAATGCATGTTAATGGGATAACAAGAATGAGCATAAATAAGCGTTATTTGTTCTGCTACAAGTACATAAGCTCAATTCAGGAATCAACTTTTCTCCCAATATCGATACAACACAAAACATGACATACCTTGTTTGAAGTAAATCGTAGTATCCCCATCATTCAGGTAGAAGCCAAGTAGCTTAAAACTATGTTTTCAGGTTTTGTGGGGGCCAAAACTAAACTCAAAAAATCTAGGGTGCAAACTCATACTTCTGGATAGAAATGGTAAATAACAAGTATGTTGGATCAAATCATAATTTAAGACAGTCCCTCCTGTGACTCCCGACCAACATTCATTCATCTTCAACCATCTTAAGGTAAAGCAGTAGTATCAATTAGGGGTGTAGATGAACTGAACCAAGTCAAATATGATGCAAAATGTAACGCTTGAATTCAGCTCAAAATAGATATATTCGAGCTTGGAACTCGAAAATTTAAAATTTTTGGTTTGAGCTTGATTAAGCTTAGGTTCTGCTCGAAATATTTGCACATATCCGTGAGTAATTTGAACTGTTGCTCGAAGTAAATACTCGAAAGACTCGAAAACTATTTATTTAACATAAAACTATACTACATGAATAGACAACAAGGCTCACGCACTATCGAGCAATATAATCTAGCTCAAGTTCGGCTCGAAAATAAGTTTGACAATGAGTTCAGCCTAAATTTGTAAATTCAAAACGAATCAGACATTCTTCGAAAAGACTGAATTCGTTTGATCCTAGTATCAACGAATACATGAATTGGGTTTCGTTATTCTAGCTCAGTTAACTGCTATTCAAATGTCCTAATATAATAATTTTATTTGGTCTCTAAGCTCACAATAGCAGTGATATTTAGGTGCAAATTCAAGATAAAACAAATTTCCCAATTTGTTACAAATGTGCTTAACTACCTTCTAGTCAACATCAACACATTTGGATGGTCGTGTGCATCTATAACCGACAGCTCAGATCAATGCTCAACAAAAGTGGTTCTTCAACACACCGGACTTGCATCACAAGCATGCAATCAAAATTCGTGTCGATTTAAGTTCATGAATTCACAATGAGATACAACTATATTCACCGACTTATAAAGGCCATAAACTCATATCATCAAGTATCGCAACTTCATGGTTAAAATACTTTTCATGCACAAGAAATAATCTCAAGTTCATTGTATACAACGGGAAGATAAAGAGCATTGTTGATACAATTGAAATACCTTTCTTCTGTCACTTCCCTCTTTGCAAGCATAAGGGTCAAGAAAACTGGAACCATAGCAGCAAATAAATGCTTGAGCGTATGCCCACTCACAATATGATGAGTCAAATTATAGATTGGTTTATCAGCTGCTTCCTCAATCTTAGCTAGGAGATAAAATCCTGCAAATTTTTTTGGCGAAATTGTTGTAATCATATCAGATAACGTATAGCACAGAAAGTAGCAATTAATGCTAGAAACCTGCCGCCCAAAGCCAATATGTGGAATGTGTGTACATAGGAGGCATCAATACTGCCATCAACGGGATTGCAATGCAAGGTACAAACTGTACAATGGCATAAGGTCGGAGGTCATCAAAAAACCTACAAAAAGTTGTCGCCAGTGAGAACCTTAGGATATTAGAAAAAGTTAACTCTACAACGTAATAATCTATAAAGTTCTGCTTCAGTGACACAACAAGCACTTAATTCAGCAACACTGATACTATATATAAATGCTTTGACAGTCACGGTTCGTTAAGCTTTAGATCATTCCAAAACCTAATCCTACTTGATATATTTTTGTACTTCCTTAATATGTAAAAAATCATTTTACATAACCAATCGCCTGCCTTCCAAATTGGGATTATGCAGTACTGAGAGATCCAAGAAACAAGTACTAAAGGGGGTAAATGCGAAAATATCAAATCTTAGATGCAATGCACATTATTAGAATTTATTAAAAGTTTCTTGAATAGTACACATAATGAAGGGTTTACAAATTATGTCGTTTTGTGAAGTGTTGAAAAATATTTTCAGATGAAATAGACTTAATCTACACTCAATTTTTTATCCAGTTCAAAGCAGTTTATGCAATCAACTTTTAAGAATTTTCTTGCAGGTTGAAACTTAAAATATTATTCAAAATTGCATTATTCATAAAACAAATCAACATAAAAATACAAGCAAGGATAAACATATACACACTCAAAATGGTGGCACAAAAGGAATTATTATATAAAGAAACATATCACCTCTCATAATTATGTCGTTAATGGCATAAAGACATAATTTCATTTCAAACAGGCTATATTGCTCATGTACCTTTTACAAATTTGACATTATGTATTATTTTCAATTGCAGTATTGCATCTCTTACATATTTAAGTTCATGGTTCTATGTTAATTACACCATTGCACCCTTAGTACTTTAGTCAGCAGACATTCTTCAAATTTGAGGGTGTGCAAAGGCAACGTGGTTCCACCAGCCCAAAACTCATTTTTTACCACTGTACTACACAGTAAACCACAAATGACATGGAAATTAATGTTACTTTGTATCCCTACACACATAAATTGCAACTTGCAACTTATGGCAACCAAATACATGAAATTGATCGAGCATATGCATCATAAGAAAAATTACAGATAATTGAAACTGAGTGTGGAATTTCAATAGACTCACAAGCAATGGCATGTGACAGTAGGAAATTGCTGCCATTCAACAGATCACAAGGCAGGGAAAAAAGGGTTGGCTAAAGAGGCAATGCTTACCACCAATACAAAATGCTGATTACACCTGCCAAGATGAGAGGGGTGATGGACAAAGTTCCCTTACGTGCATCTACTCTCTCAATAATAAAGATTGCTACAATGGACGTAAATGCCACAGTCATCTGTGATAATTGTTGTTCATGAGTCAAAAACTAAACTTGCAACATAAAACAATCAATTAGCTCAAATAAAAGTCATGCAGCTGGCATCGCATAAAAACTCACGGGTAAACGGTCCCAGACAAGAGTAGAGTTATCAGGCCTGAGATGATAGTAAGATGAGCCAAAAGCAACAGCTGCCACACCGATGAAAAAGAATGTCCAACCCCATAGTTCACCCTGCAAACTTTTGATGCATCCATGCGCACACGGTATTATATCACCCCTAAAACTCAGTGTGAACAATCATCAATTGCATCCTAACTCAGGATGAAAAGAGTCACATTACCTCAACTTGAAATAGTTCCCATGATAGCATAGTACCAGGCCTATTACACCGACAACGAGGAAGGGGAAATTGGAAATCACATTCAATGCATTTGGTATACCTAAAAAAGCGAACCAAAAAATCAAACCAAGCATCAACGCCACACAAGGTGTCGAGATTTCATACTAGTCATACAAACAATGGCTGCGTACTCCTCTAACACAAAGAAAACAAAATCAATTTCAGTATGGCACCGCAAATTAAAGACTTCTCCCGCATCAGAAATAAGCTAATACGAAATTTAAAAGCCAAATCCAACTCTGCCAGCTATCATAGTGAAAAAGCTAAAAAGCAGAAACTGGGGAGCATCCGGTACGAGCAATTCGTTTATACTCACGATAGCAAATTTTGGAATTTTAATACAGAATACACGAAATAATTAAGCTTTGACGTCTCCGATCACGTTTAAGCACAAACAGTAGACCAAAGCTAGAATATAACAATTAACGAAGAAGCCAAAGAAACCCCATCAATCAAAACATAAACGCATAGGATCGAAAATGACCAAAAAATTTGCGTTGATCGGCGAAATCGTGGTACTCTTGCGACTGAGGAATCGCAGGGGTTATCAACATCAGTGCAATGAAACACACGACTGCAACTCCCCAAACTAACGCCGTCCGTTTCCTCATCTCGGCGATCGTGTAGAAATCAAGAATCAGTGGCACAAAAGATGATCGCTGTAGATGGAATCGATGCTGGAGTTCGCGATTTTCAGTTGGCAAATGGAATGGGACTTGGGAATCAATTTCTGGTTGGCCCTTCAATCTCTTCTATTCAAACTTCACCGCCGACTATCGGCACATCATTTTGCTCATGAATCACTTATTTTAATATTTACAAGTGACCACGTGGACATTGAGTCAGCGAGGCTTGGAGATGGGAAATCTATAGT
>KV008301.1:0-22995 GCA_001598015.1 Dorcoceras hygrometricum
TTGCAACTTATCGTTATTTTTGGACCACCTACAAATGCCAGCCCCAGCAGTTCAAGAGATTTTTCTTCCGCACATCTCTTTTGTTGAGCCTGACCAATATTGGGGATCTGTCCCGTGGTTGATGAGAATTTGGCGTTGGACCAAGGTTTGTGAGGAAATTGTTGCATTTAATTTGTCTGGTGGCTTACGACCAGTGAGGAAGGATGCATCCTACGCGATTACAGTACATAATTTGGGAGTGGAGCGCATTCCTGCTGATTTTCTCCGCTTATTTGCACAAGGTTTGGCCTGTAATAATTTTGTTGATTCAGTTGTCAAGAAGGATTTGGGAGATACAGAGGAGTTGTTTTGACGGGAATTGAGGACGTAGACTTGGTGTCTTCCGATGTGTCTACCGTGTATCGTTCCCCCTCTCCATCTTCACCAGAGGTCGATTCCTCGCCATTCGCAGCCTCCACTCTCGCGCGACAAAGCGCACGTCCCGTCATGCTTGCGCGGCCAGCGCGCAAGTCGCGCGCATTCATGCGCGCGACAATGAGGGGCGCCGCCGCAACGGTGGAGTTGCCGGAATTTTGGTCTTTCGATCTGAAAATTAAAGGTTAGATACAATTCGGCAAATCATATTGATCAGATCCGGGAAACCTGGCTCTGATACCACTGTCGCGGATCCGGATCCGCCCCCCGGTCAGGCAGCGGAAGAACAAAATTATAGAACCGGGAGGCGATCAATACGAAAAATTCAACAAACAATGTATCGACATACATAGGGTGTTTCAGGCGTGTTACCTCGCTGGCACTTGTGCCTGGCTCCAACCGGTATTTCAAGAACCCGGCGCTTCTCGGTAGATTGCGGTAGATACGCCAATCCGGTCCACGACCAGATCCGAGACTCCTTCGTCAGACTGCACTAGAAGTCCTGACGAGATCAGCATGATCGGATTCTCCTCGAAAAACTAGGCCGGAACGAAATTCCGGCGAAGTTGGGCGGCGGCGGCGGCGGCGCACGGCGGCGGCGGCGGCGGTCGAGAGAGGAGAGGGAGGGCGGCGGTGCTTAGGGTTTTGGAGTAGGGTTTTATGTTGTAGTGATTCATGAAGTCTCTTAATTAAGCCTAATTATATAGACTTCAAGTTGGACTTGGGCCGGTCCAACGGGCCCGGGTCCAAATGACGATATCAATCGCTGCGACTTCATCGTAACTCCGATCTCCGATCAGATCGGACCGATCGACTCAGTTTCCAAAACTGAGTGTTATGATGTGAAAAAAAATTTTTCAGACCATCAAACCCTAAATAGCAAAATGACCGTTTTGCCCCTCAACAGAGTCAAATCCCGGTTTGACCCCTGTTGACTTTTAGGAAGTCGTACTTCCCGAAATCCTCTTCTCATACTCAACACATTGAGCTGAGTATCCGTGTGGGAATTTCGAATCCAGTACTTGTGTGACCCTCAATGGTTCAGGGATACAGCTAGCCGTGGGCCCACAACCATTGTGGCTCCGGAATCACAATTCCGGACCTACCCAACGCCTCAGATAGCATAGGATATCCACGCATGTCTGCGAGCGGTGAATCCTCGACAACGATGCATCGACTCCTACATGCATCGGGGTCTCACCCAATCCCGACGCCTGGTGACCCCAAGTGAGTCGGCAAACGGGTCAAAGTGAGACGCCTATCATGTAGAGTCTCAATGACGTTTCGAGTCGTGAGAACTAATCAGTACAACCAAGACCTCGGACTTATCCACTCGATAAATGGTAACCACTTGGAAAGTCCGAAGGAGGGTAGTTCGATAGATCACCAGGTCACTATCTATCTGCATGCTCAGAACATCACAATGTTCCCTACCAATGAAACATGGTACTTCGCATCACAGATACTAGTCTCGAACTCGGGCGGCCTTATCCTCATTTTGACGGCCCAATCGACTAGGAACGTGTTCAGAATACACAGCGACTATTAGATGTGTTTCATGATAGCCGTCACACCCACTATCACATCTAACATACGCTTTAGTGTATTCTAGGTCTTTAATCAACACAATTGTAAATCATTACACACATAATGAAAGTAAAGAATGCCATATAAAAGAATGCGAATATCATATATAAAGATCGTTTGTACAAGAGTCAATAAAACCCACACGCCACAAGTTGGCTAGTTGGGCATCTACTCTAACACTGACACCTGGCGGTATGCTTCAGAATTTAGAGGTGCCCTAGTGGAATTGGAGCACATTGCGACGGGCTTTGTGACTCATCTACCTTGTTTGAGCAGGGAATATGATGTTATTTTGGTGGTGATTGATAGACTGTCTAAGTCAGACCACTTCATTCCCTATGTTATGACGTGTTCTATGAGGAAGATGACGAGACTGTACATTGACCATGTGGTAAGATTACACGGGGTGTCGGTGTTGTAGTGTCCAACAGGGATCCTATATTTACTTCTAGGTTTTGGAGGAGCTTGCAGTCAGCGTTGTGGTCGAGGTTGGCCATGAGAACTGCGTATCACCCCGGACAGATGGCAATCTAAGAGGACCATACAGACTTTTGAGGATATGCTGCGAGCCGTAGTGATGGATTTCAGTGTATGTTGGAAAGAGTCCTTGTCTCTGGTAGAGTTTTCGTACAACGATAGCTACCAAGTGACTATCGGGATTGCATCATTCGAGACCTTTTATGGTAGGAAGTGTAGATCTCCGATCTGATGGGAATGAGTTGGAGAGATACAACTATCTACACCTGAGTTTATGCAGCATATGAAATATCATATTGAGCGGATTCGGGGCAGAATGAAGGCTGCACAAGATCGTCAAGCCAGCTATAATAATTGGGAAAGGAGAAGCAGTTGAGAACAAGACAATACCTTTGGTTATGGTACAGTGAAGTAAGCATGGAAGAGAAGAGGATACTTGGGAAGTGGAAGCAAGATAAGGCAAGAGTGGCTTGTATGAGTATTCTAATTTCTCCACGTTATCTATTTTGTGATATGGATGTGTTTGATTTCGAGGATGAATTCTTTTCTTAGTGAAGAAGAATGTGAGGACCAAGATTATTAGAGGTGATTAGTGATTAATCTAATTTGATTAAAAATGGCTTAATAAGGATTAAGCAGCTTGGAGAGTTAATCGGGTTAGTAGGGATCAGCAAAGGTTCGAGCTGATCTGATGGCCCGTGCTGATTTAGTGTGAACTGATATGTTTTTAGTGCAAGCTATCAGTGTGGCTGTTCTGAGCTGATATCAGATTAGAGTAGTGAGGCGTAAACTGGATTCAGCTTGGGGAGGTACGTGGTGTCCTGAGCTGAGTAGTAAGATCGGGGCTGTTGTGCCTGTTGGCGTCCGCCCGGATCCGGATCACGCTCCTAGTGTGCAGTGGAAGTTTTAAAATTTTGTGCCTGGTAATGCTCATACGTGAATAAAACAAAAGCTAAACATTCATATGATGTTTAGAAATATTTACCTTTGGGGACTTGGCGTTCGGCTCCTACTATTCCGATTTTACGCGGAAATAGCACTTCAACGGTTGAATCTTCGATTGTTCCCCTAATCTGGTTCATGACCAATTTCCAAATTCCTTCACTGTCGTGCACTAGAAAGCATAACGAATTGTCACGAACGGAATCTCCTCTCCAAGATGGCCGTAACGGGGTCCTGAGACCAGCTTCGGCTAGCGGCGACGGCGGGAGGAGGCTGAGAGTGGAGGGAAGGGAGAGGAGAGTTGTCAGCACAACTTCGTACATTAATCAAGGGGTTAATGAATGTCACTCTTCATTGCCATATTTATAGGTATAGGGACAGAGTTTGAGTTGGACAAAACAATAAATATTTGGTTCAAATCAAACAGCTAACATTCGGTTCAAGTGAAATAGTGAACATTCGGTTCAACTCAAACAGTGAACATTCGGTGCAACTCAAACAGTTAACATTCGTTTCGACTCCCTCGATTTTGGTCTTATCATAATCCCAATCGATATTAATTGATATCACCGATGTGCTCAGTTCACAAAACTGATCATTATGATGAAAAATCAAATTTTCGGACCACTAAATTGTTAGGATAAAATTTATAGTTTTGGTGATAACAAAGAAAAGAAAAGATTTGGAATTAAATGATAATATTCACGATGATCAACATTGCTGACAACAGTGATTAGCTCAAGCTACAGTTTTAAGTTTCGAGTTGATCAAAATCAGATCTTGGAACAGTGGAGTGATTGTTTTGGATATTCAAGCTTTGATGAAGTAATTGAGAGAAGAGATATCTGCCAACAGCTCTTGTCTACTATATCGCAATGGTATATGCAAACAGCAACGGGAACAGTAACTCGCTCTACCAACAGAAAGGGCCGTATACATTGATAAGGTTGCTCGACAGATCTTGGAATAGTACTATTTATCGCTGGTGATATCAGACCTCGCTACAGTATCGTTCGTGAAAAGAATACAAGTATCTATCGACAGCTCTTTGTAGACAGTTAGCCCAACACGACATCGTTTGCCTAAACGGATCTGATGACGTCACCCACAGGAAAACACTAGACATCATGACGTCACCATCATATTCAGCTTAAACGATCTCAACAGACATGATGACGTCAGCAGTGCTAAAACTTGTAAATGGAAAGATATGATGACGTCATCAGTACTGATATTTGCAAATGGATACCGCGACAAGATCTCTCAATAGTAAGGAACTGTTCATTCATCTTCTTCAAGGAGAGATCTGTCGATAGAAAAGATTTCAGGCTCAAGCATAAAGAAGATTCAAATTCGATCGTATACTCATTTGGAAAAGATCGATGACCAAAACAAGAATCACTCACACTGCCTGAAATTAAGGAGACGAGGTTAGTACTATCTTTGGAAAAATAGTACACATTGGCAGAGGCGATTTCAACAGGAAAGCACTCATAAGGAAATGATACTCGGATCCCTGACGAAACGCTATTTACCATACAATGGAGCGAGATTGACGGCGTTCCACTGTCAGGAATTCAAAAAGGATTTGCTACCTTATCTGGATTCATCGACCGTTGAACGAAGATTATAAATAGCAGACATTTTGCTTTGAAGAACAACTCTTGCCACTGCTATTGCTAAAACGCTGTCAAAATACTACCAGAGCTTACTCTTCACTGAACGCATTCAAAGCTCAAGCACTCGAAGAATTTCCATTTTGTTGATATTCATTGTTATATCTTCGAGTGTCACTCTCGGTTCAACATTATTGAATCAAGTTTCTTTGTCTTAGAAACCAGAGATTTTACAGTACTCACAAGTGTATTCATTGTTGTATTTGATTGAGTCTGTAACAAACGAGCTTCTCAAAAAGCCGTTTGAAAAAACTAAAGTGTTGTAACCAGCAGCTGCGTCTGCTTGGATTGTCGTTGTGAGATACTAGGAGTTCTCGTAGCTGCGGGTTACGGGATTGGGTGTTTGTAAAAAGGCTACTCTCATCAAAGTCTTCTAGTGATACCTTCCGAGGAGGAAGAAGGGGAGACGTAGGACATTGAAGTCCGAACTTCCAGAAACAAACTCTGATCTCTATCTTTTACATTACGCACGATTATATCACTTGTGTTTATTTACTGTTCACAAATCGATCGGTCATTTTCCGCACATATATTGTTGGCCGAGAAATTTGAATATAACTGAGATATTCTTAATTCTGGTAACTCGGACTTAAGTTAAGCAAAAAGCTTGCAAAACATTTTAAAAGAATTTTCGAAAATCGAAGGAGTTCATTCAACCCCCCCTTCTGAACTCCTATTTACTTAGTGATCCTATTTCTGGGACCATCAAGCTAATTATGGCAGGTTTACTCCTATTAGCTAAATAAGGAAGTCCTACTCCCTTAGCTAATTTTGGAAGTCACGCTCTCAACCTTCCTCCTACTATATTTAGATCCGATATTCTGCTTAGGATGCTCTATTCAGCTTACGACATCAAAATTAGTTCGCGATTCTCAGATCACAGTACATACTTGGAGGAGCTCGTGATGGCCACCTCAGCTCACGATGGTCAAAACTCTACATACGCACTCAAATCAGCTTACACTCCCCAGATCACCACGCGTCAACAGATCAGCTCACGTCTGTCGATCCTTACTAGATGATTAACTCTCTAAGCTGATCCTAAATGCACGACTTACCAGCACACCTCATACGGACCTCAAATCAACCCGCAATATCAGCTCAGCACGGAAAACCCGATCAGCTCGCGCCTAAGCTGATCCACACAAAATATGATACTTAAAACAGATAAACCTCAACTAATACACTATTAATATGATCCGATTAAGCAAATAATTAACTTAGCTAATCACAGTCCTCACAATATCAGCACATAGAGCTTATTTATGAGAACAAATCAGAAGTGGATTTATATGTAGTAATGGTGGCTTTGAACTTTTTCCATAAACAAATCTCTGAATATTTCTTTACAATTTTGATTCATACATGCATTAAACTAGTTTAAAACTATTTTTAATTTTGATTTTCAGATAGTATGTCTGGTATTTTTCCGTTTTTGAACTGGTAGCATGTGCTAATCGGATTCGAACTCCGTTCTGATCTATTTCATCAATAGGCACTGACCTGCTCTTCTAAACTGATCTATCATGAAGCTTCTGATCTATTGATAGGATCAATATGGATCGAAAACAGGTCTAGGAGTTCAGAAGGGGGGGTTGAATGAACTCCTTGAGAATTTAAATTCTCGAAACCTTAAAAAAATTTTTACAAGCGCCTTGATTATTAAATCTGTGTTACCAGATTTAAGGTATCTCAGTCCAAAAGCTGATTTCTCGATAACAGTAAGTGTGCGGAAATAAGTCGATTAACCAGTGAACAGTGTAAATGTAAATACGATGCAAATAATTAAAAGTGCAAGGGTCAGAGTTTGTTTTTTGAAGTTCGGATATCAAATCCTACGTCTCCCCTGCAGGAAGGTATCGCTAGAAGAATTTGATGCACACAGCTTCTGTCTACACCCAGTCACCGAGCCATGCTCCAAGTGAACTTCTAGCTATCACCAATACATGCAGACGCAGCTGTTGCTTACAACTAGCTTGGTTTTTCTCAAACGGCTTCACGTAGTACGTTTGTTACAGACTCAAATTTGAATAATACAATGAAGTACAATATAATGAGTGATGTAAATCTTCTGGTTCTTATATCAACAAGAACTGTTTACAAAGGTAAACCAAAAGATATATCTCGAAGGTAAAAACTATGAAGGCTTGAACTTGAAAGTTCTTCGAGATTGAAATACTGGACTCAGAAAATCTTTGCAATGACAATTTCCAGTAAGTGTATGAGAGATTTTTGATGACAAAGAGTGAGCGTTGTAAAACACTGATAGCGTCGAGAGCAAAAGGTAGTGGAGAGCTTCATCATTTGAATTCTTCGGCCTTTTATACTCTTTGTCTTCAACGGTCATTAAATGTAGCCAGTAGAGATAAGCTCTTTCGCATATCTTCATCGTATCATAGCATTTAATGCTCCATTAATGCCATACAAAAGATAAACTGCGCTTTTCAGGGCTAAATTGACTTATATTCCAAAGCGGGTAATCATCGTATCAAGCATTCTGCGCATTGTGCAATTTTACCAAAAATAGCTCTGATCTTGTCTCAGCCTTTTATGCAATTTTAAACTTTGACAGTTGATTCTCTCTAAATGATTCTGTGATAACTTCTGAGGATGTTCGAAGCTTACTTCTATTTCAATACAGAAAACTGAAAGTTACTCTCTTTATCATATTTGAGATATCACCGTTACTCTGTCATGTCTGAATGCTTAGAAAATCTGCGAGGGTAATGTACTCAAATCTGAATGTCCTCAAGTCTGATGTTCACTGAGCATTCTGTAGCCACTTCTGAAATACTGAGATCTGAAGTAACTAGAGAGGAATATGTTTATACACTCAAATCTGAATAAAACCTTGAGTCAATATCACGGAATCTGTTACTGAGATGTCTGAATACTTTCAATACTGAAAACCTGACCCGATATCTGAATTAACTGACCCGAATATTCAACTGATTCAAAAGCATCAACCCGATAACAGAAATCTGAATCTCTGAATACTTTGCTCTAAAACAGATTTCTCACTGTAGCTTCTAAAACAAATCTGAATATCCTCAAGTCTGAACAATTGTCCCGATAACTGAATACTTGACTCGATTTCTGAACAAATCCCGAATGGTCAACTCAGTTGTCAACGCAACTTAACTCTTAATGACATGACATCACGGAATCTGAAATCTTCAATTCTCTTGTCTTCTGCGAATACTTAAGATCAGTTCTAAGTCTTATTTTGTTATCACCAAAACTTATAAATTTTATCTTAACAATTTCACCCTTTTTGGTGATGACATAGCAGCCTTTGAATTAAAAGAGACAACAATAAATTGCTCCAAGTCTGCTTAAATATATTCAATAAGAATCACGGTACAAAAGATTTGTACAAGAGCTGAAAAACTAGAAACTCGTAACAATCCATATTCAGATCTATTCATTTAGCCAGTATCTCCAACTTTTCTGCCTAGGTCCACTACTACCTCTTTTTCTTGATGGCTCACTCCTGCTACCACCACTGCCACCATCTCCAGGAGGAGGCTGACTTCGGCCATGCTGCTACTTACTTCCCCCTTTTTGTCATCACGACCCTTAGTGATAAAGGCAATAAGTTCAGCAAGATTAGTACCAAGGGAAGCTAATTGTCCCTGTGTTTCCACACGGAATTCCAGTAGATCGTTGCGAATAACAGCCATTTTATCGTCGAAGTCCTTAGATAATTCAGCTTTGAGATCCTTGACTTCCTTACGAAGATCTGCCAAGTCAGTCGTGACAAAAGCATTTTGAGCGCAAACCGCCTTCTTAAATTCATGGAATTAAACAGATAAGACAGATGTGTCAGTTTGAACTCCCTTCCGAAGATTTTTAATAAGGCCTCGAAAAGTTTGATCTTGTTCAATACGAGCTTCGGCACCAGCTTTTTCACGAGTATCGATCTTTGAAAAGATAGAATTCTAGAGATCGCCAATTCTGCTTTGTGTTCGCAGCTGCTTGATAGAAATCTCAGAAATAGAAGTCCGAAGCTGTGCAAAATGTTCATTGATATCTGTAGCAGTAGCAGTAGTAGAAGTTTCAAGAATCCGTTCAACAGCAGTTTCAGTACCCTGAAGAATGTCATCTGTAAAGTGCATAGAGGAAGCAGAAGAGGAACTCTGATGCGGAGAAGAGAAGGAAAAATCTAGATTGCTCGGAGAGAGAAGAACAGAATCTGTAGGAACTGATGTAATGTCTAAAACTGGTGAGATCTGTACACTGAAATCTGCATCGAGAGAAGGAGAACGGTAAATACTGACTCATAAAAAGAAGAAGACTCGTCTTCTGGTAAAACCCGTTCCTCAGGCTATTCAGCAAAATCATCCAAAAATGTCGCAAAACTGTTTGGTATTGAGACCACACTGGAACAATCCTCGAAAACCTGTTGGAATTTCCTCAATATCTACAAGGGGGCCGACAATATCTCTGCAAAGGTTTATTGTATTAACAGAGCACAAATCTCCAATCAAAGAAAACTGAACAACACCTACACACACTTCAGCCCAAAGATCACGAACAATTCTGGAGAAATGTGCTCTTGAATCAATGTCTTGGACAGGCTCTATGAAAGCACGCGAGGTCATCAATATAAGGCCGCTGAGGCAGCAGTTCCCAATTGTGAGAATCAACATGCCTCATAATAGGTCTCCAAAAATCAACCCCTTCAACAATTAGCCAAGATCCGTCAACCAACATCTTTGACCTAATCCAGCAGGTAGAGAAGATAGCTGAGGCAGCAGTTCCCAATTGTGAGAATCAACATGCCTCATAATAGGTCTCCAAAAATCAACCCCTTCAACAATTAGCCAAGATCCGTCAACCAACATCTTTGACCTAATCCAGCAGGTAGAGAAGATAGTCCGATGATTTGTTGGAATGAAGTAACCGCGATCAATGTTGTATCCTTCAAAAAAAGTGAGTTGGTCGGCCGTGTCCACTCCAGCTTATGCTCCTTTACTTTCCTCAGCAAAACTTTTAATGAAAAATGATGAGCGGCAGTGAGCAGTTCCAAAACTTTCAGGTCAATAGCTGTAGTGGGCGTACCAGATACAAAATTGTGCCTTCTGGCCTCTAAAAATTTGGGTAAAAGCAACTCCCTATACTTCGCAACAATATATACTCTTCGCTGAAGATCTATCTGCACGGAATCTGTCTCTCCCCAATTCAAAACTTTTTCTTCTTTAGCAGCGATTTCCTCAAGGGATCCTAAAGCTGAAAGTCTGCGAATACTGAAAGAATTAAAGAAATTAGACACCGCTTCAATCACCTGTTCTCGCAACTGGATAAAAAACTCGATATTTGCACAGATTAAAGAGAAGATTTCTCGGGCCGGATGCCCTTGAATAGTGTCGACCATAAGAGGCTCCTTCCCCTTGTCAGTAGTAGCAATTTGTGGAAGACTGGCTCTGTACTGATCCTTTTCGGTCACTCCTGGAATCTGGATCTGAAATCCGACTTTAATTTTTGTTGGTTCAGCAGCAAGGGCAGATGGCAACATGGCATTCCCCGGAATCTGTAGCAAAAGATCCTCGATAGACATAGACTCCTCAGAGATCTCCTCGGTTATATCTTCAGACCTTGGTTCCATTGGTTCTTCCAAATCTGTTCCCGTTGCTATTCCCTCAGAAACCTCTGGTTCCACAAACATCTCCTCTGTTTCCATCTCAGCAGTCTCTGTAATAATCTGAGCAATAATCTGATCAACATCATCAGCAGTAGATGCCTCTTGCTCTTTTTCAATGATATCTTCCACTGCTGGCACCACAGAGATAGGTTCAACATCTTGCGCCACTGATACAAGCTCCAGATTTTCTTTCGAGAGAGCTACTTTCTTCTTCATTGTTCACTTCTTCTTTGTAACAGCAGGCTCATCTCCAGTAGAAGCTGATCGCTTCTTCAATACAGTTTTCTCAACCACTTCCATTGGTTCCTCATCAGTGCCCTTTGTATTAGTCGGGGCAGATTTCTTCTTAGATGCAGACTTCCGCTTAACAATTGCGACTTTTGCCACTTCGGGCTCATCAGTTTCTCCATGAGCATCAATTGTTTTATTCGTGGCAATGTAAGTGTTTACAGTATTGTCAGACAGGATTTTCAAGGTAGGGAAGGTCTTCGCCTCTCCCAAAGTGACAGCAGGGTCGCCCTTCAGAAGAACACAAATTTGAGCCGCAAAACCCTTGGCTCTTTTTATGGTGCGATCAGCCATCTCTTTCAACACTTCAAACAAAATCTTGCTCCAGTTGATCTTAACTCCAAAATGAATAGTCGTCATCATCAAAAATTGCTCATGGGTGACGGCGTCGAAGGATCCAGCTTTCATAGTAACCGATTTGGCCAAAATGTCATTCAACAATCGGAACTCATACTTTAGCAGCCTATTCTTACACGAATACGAAAAAGGCTTACCAAATATAGCAAACACAGTCCTTGCCTGCATCACCAAATGATTTGGAACTTCGGATAAATCAGTGAGACCATCAGTGGGCAAATTGAAAACACTGGCAAACCTGCTTTCAGAAATTGTGACATACTTCCCTGAAACAGCACAAGTAATATCACCATCTTGGACAATAGTTGTGTCAAAGAACTGCGCCAATTCCTGCTCATATAATACTGACTGACATCCCAGAAACCCTCGTAGCCCAGAAGCTTCATTGGCTTTGAACATATTTACCATCCCTTCATTGTCCTGAATCCAGAAAACAGAATCAAAATTGATTTGCAGAGCGTTGGAGATGAATGAAGATGCCATTTCTTATAGTATAACGAACAAGAGAGCGCCTGATAGGAAAATAATCTGCAAACAGAGAACACAAGAGAGCATAAATGCACGAGAGCTTGAAAGTAATTTGCGCAAAGTGAGATAACTAAGAATAGAAACGATGTAATGTAAAACAGGAATGTGAAACGGTGAGAGAATGTGGATGTGACGTTTTGTATGATGACAACACGTGTCAATCATCCGTCGGTGCGATTATAATTTGAAAGGATTTTGACAATATTGTAAAAATAATTCGAAAAGATTTTAAAATGATTTTGAATTTTAACCGCGAGGGTGAAAAGGTAAAATAGATAACTGGCGCCAAGTATTTAACACGTCACAACCTTAGGAATCTGTTTTGATGTATCAGCAGGAGTATAACGGGATCTGATCATGGATAAGCATCAGCTGTGTATACATGAGATCTGAGTGTATCCAGATCTCACATATTCAGTTGACTCAGCACTTATTAATTCAGATCTCTCGTTCCCCTAAAGCTGAGACTTACCAAGTCTGAAATTTTACCAGATCTGAAATTCCACGTCATTCCCCCTGAACAGTAGACTCAGATCTGATAAACACAGAAGCTGCTCAACCTGCAAATTGTTAGCGCAGAAACAATCAAGGCAGTTCTAAGAGACCCAATAGATTTCTAAAATAAGAAAACTTAGCGTCTGGTAGAGGCTTTGTGAAGATGTCAGCTACTTGCTAGTCAGTAGACACATACTCCAACCTGACGTCCTTCTTCAGTACTTGGTCTCTTATAAAGTGATGCCTGATGTCGATGTGCTTTGTTCTAGAGTGCAGCACTGGATTTTGAGTAATCGCGATGGCACTGGTGTTGTCACAGAGAATAGGCGCTTCAGAAGCATCAATGCCGTAGTCCTTTAGCTGGTGTTGTATCCATAAGATCTGAGCACAGCAGCTTCCAGCGGCTAAGTACTCTGCTTCAGCTGTGGACCTTGCAATAGAGGTATGCTTATTACTAAACCAGGAAATCAAGCGATCTCCAAGAATTTACAAGTACCACTGGTACTTCAACGATCAAATCTACATCCTACGTAGTCTGCATCACTGTAACCGATTAGTTGAAAGCTTGAGTCTTTGGGATACCAAAGACCCACATTGGAAGTTCCTTTAAGATATTTCAGTATACGCTTTACAGCAATATAATGAGATTGCTTTGGCTCCACTTGAAATCTAGCACACATACAGACAACAAACATGATGTCTGGTCTGCTAGCGGTTAAGTAAAGCATGGAGCCTATAATACCGTGATATAATGATACCTCAATGGCAGATCCAGCTTCATCTTTGTCTAGCTTGATTGAGGAGCTCATTGGGGTTGCTGCTGCTGAACAATTGTCCATACCGACTTTCTTCAGCAGTTCTTTCGTATACTTTTCTTGATTAATGGAGATTCCATTGTCAAGCTGTCGAACTTGTGAGCCCAGAAAGAACGTCAGCTCACCCATCATTCTCATCTCAAATTTGTCCTGCATCAACTTAGAGAATTTCTGGCATAGTTTGGGGTTAGTTGACCCAAATATAATGTCATCAACATAAATTTGCACTAACAGGACATGATCAGATTTCACAAATTTAAATAGCGTTTTATCAACTGTGCCTAGAGTGAAATCATGCTCAATAAGAAATTTAGACAGTGTATCATACCAAGCTCTGGGTGCTTGCTTCAACCCATATAGAGCTTTATCCAATTTGTAAACGTGATTTGGATATGTATGATCAACGAAGCCAGGAGGTTGTTCAACATACACTTCCTCTATTAAGATGCCGTTAAGAAATGCACTCTTAACATCCATTTGAAAAACCTTAAAATCTTTAAATGCAGCATAAGCAAGAAACATGTGGATGGCTTCCAATCGGGCTATAGGAGCAAAAGTTTCATCAAAGTCTATTCCTTCCATTTGCCTAAAGCCCTGAGCAACTAATCTAGCTTTGTTCCTTGTTACTACTCCATCTTCATTCAGTTTGTTCCTAAAGACCCATCTAGTTCCTATCATTGAATGATTAGAAGGTCTAGGTACAAGCTGCCAAACATTATTTCGCTTAAACCGATTTAGTTCTTCTTGCATTGCATCTACCCAGCATGGGTCTGCTAAGGCTTCATCTATTTGTTTTGGTTCTATATGTGAGATGAATGCTGAATCAAAATGATCATGCAATAGCTGGCTTCGTGTGCGAACAAGAGAATTAATGTTACCTATGACCTGCTCGGATGGATGATTTATATTCCACTGAAGATCAGATCCGATTGGATTTGCTCCCTGTTCTGCTTGGATGTCTGGCTGGATGATCACATCTGGGTTGTCTAACACCAATTGATAAGGTCCTTGTCCTAGATTTGAACCAGATGTCATTTGAGATGTGCTCGCAGATGTCACTTGATGTACTATGGGATCTGCTTGTACAACATCTTGAGCATTGGTTGCTTCAGTTCCAACAGCTGGCACGCTAGAAGAGATCTGAACATGAGTTGAGTCAACGTTAGTCAAATCAGTAACCACTGAGTACCTATCAGATCTGTTTGAGCATTGTTGTGCGGTGTCCAGTTCTGGTTGTATCTCCGCTGAGTATCTTTGTTGTGCCACATCATCATTTGAGTCATCAATGCTGGATGATTCTAGACGTGTGCATAAATCATTGAGGCTCGCAGCTGAGTTGGATCTAAAGCTTGTCTCATCAAAGACAACATGTGCTGATTCTTCAACGGTCAGATTCGATTGTTGAATAGTCGATAAGCTTTGCTCACTGCTGAGTAGCCTAGGAAGATACCTGCATCAGATTTTGCATCAAAAGCTGTTAGGTGCTTCTTACCATTATTATGAATGAAACATCTGCACCCAAACACCCTGAAATATGATATGTCAGGTTTCTTGCCACTCCAGATCTCAAAAGGGGTTTTATCGTGCAACTTATTTATCATTGATCTGTTCTGAGTGTAGCAAGTTTTATTAACTGCTTCTGCCCCAAATTTTTGAGAAATGCCAGAGTAAGCAATCATAGATCTTGCAGCTTCTTTTAAAGTACGATTTCTCCTCTCAACCAGCCCGTTCTGTTGAGGAGTTCTAGCTGCAGAAAGCTCATGCTTTATCCCTATGTCATCCAGATAAGAAGATAATTTTTATTTAAAAACTCGGTACCACGATCACTTCTTATCCTGTTGACTGTACAAGATCTGTCATTTTGTAAACATTTTAAAAAGCCGAATCAGTTGGTCAGCGGTATCCTATTTGATCTTGCAGCTTCTTTTAAAGTACGATTTCTCCTCTCAACCAGCCCGTTCTGTTGAGGAGTTCTAGCTGCAGAAAGCTCATGCTTTATCCCTATGTCATCCAGATAAGAAGATAATTTTTTATTTAAAAACTCGGTACCACGATCACTTCTTATCCTGTTGACTGTACAAGATCTGTCATTTTGTAAACATTTTAAAAGCCGAATCAGTTGGTCAGCGGTATCCTATTTTGATTTTAAAAACAGCGCCCAAGTGAATTTTGTAAAATCATCAACAACAACTAGGGTGTAGTTCGTTCCCTCTAAGCTCGTTACGGGAATAGGAGCAAAGATATCCATATGTAAAAGCCCTAAGCTTCGGGAAGAACGTTTACCGCCTTTCTTTTCAAAAGTAGAGCGGATTTATTTACCAAGCTGACATGCGGCACAGATCTTGTCCTTAGAAAAATTGATTTTAGGCATACCAGAAACCAGTTCATGCTGACTCAATTTGTCAAGCGTTTTAAAGTTTAGATGATTCATTCGCTGATGCCATAGCCAACTCTTGGAGGAGTCAGTTGCAAGGCAGATCTGTTCAGATCCCATTGGTTCTGACCAATTGATAATGTAGGTATTCCCCGATCTTTTACCCACCAATACAATCAGACCATTTGGACTCTGAACTGTGCATGTGTGCTGTTGAAAGTTAACTATGTACCCCTTGTCACATAGCTGGCTTATGTTAATCAAATTATAGCACAAATATCAACAACTAAAACATCAGATATTAAAATATTACCGTGGATAAGCTTACCTTTACCCACAGTGTTACCATGAGCATTGTCACCAAAGACGATCTTTGCTCCTTGTGAGGTGTCACATCTGATAGCAGCTTTAGGTTTCCAGTCATGTGTCTTGCACAGCCGCTATCTAGGTACCAAATAATTGACTCATCTCCATCTTTGTACTTGTTATCCTACAATCATAAAAACAGACTTTGGTACCCAATTTTACTTGGGTCCAGATTGAATTACCCCTTTCGGGACCCATACTTGAATCACCTTAACAGTTTTCCCAGTATGAAAGTCCATAAGGGTGTGTGCAGAACTATGGTGAGATCTGTTGAGCTTTGGTTTGGTTTTTGACCATTCAGATCTCTTCGGGACTGAACCTTTCTCCATTCAGATTTGACCTTCTTAGAACCACGTCTTTGTTGGTTCTGAACAAATGACTTGGATCCATCTTTCGTCTTTTTCTTGTCAAGTCTGTTCTTTAGCCAACTAGACATAGAGTTCTCGGGTCTGACATAGCCAATACTAGCTTTCCCTTTGTGATTCAGTTGCCCCGAGATCTGGTCATTATACCTTACCGACTCGCATGTATCATGTATCATACTAGCTTTTACAAATTTCATCTTTTTGAACTTGTCATATGCCAGATTTGACTGAGTACAGGTCTCTCCGGAGCTTTTTTCACCAGCATTGAAACCTAAGTCAGTTCTATCATTAGCTGGCTTCTGAGTCTCACACAACTTGTCTAGAGAAACAGAAGACTGGGTCCAGGATCTCATCACCATATTTAACCTCTCGTTTTTAGATTCGAGCTCACAGGATCTTAATCTCAACGATTCATTCTCAGTCTTCAGCTTACTCAACTCGATCTGTAAGCTTTCAGTTTCACCAAGTTGAGCGGTGCTTGGTTCCACTGAACTATTTTTCAAATCCATGTTTTCAGCTTTGACTTCCTCGAATGTTTGAGAAAACTTCTTGTACTCATGGACCATTTCATTTAATGCAGTGATTAGGTCCTCCCGTGTAAATTCAGTATTTGAGAAATCGAATACCTCGTTATCTGAATATTGGTTAGCCATTAGGCTGTGAACTTCCTCTTGTTCACTGTCGCTTGAGGAGGAGCTTCTTGATGAGGGATCGGAATCTGAGTCCGCCCAGCTTTTGGAGCTTTCTTCTGCAACCAGCACTTTTCTGTCATTCTTTCGATTGGGCCTTTTGTCAGATCTTGTCCTCATCCTTCTTTCTTTTGATCTTTCCTTGGATCTTTCATCCTTCTTCTCATCCCTTCTGGGTCTGTCCTCCTTCTTTGGCCTGTTACAATCAGCAGCAAAGTGACCTGGATATTAGGCTGTGAACTTCCTCTTGTTCACTGTCGCTTGAGGAGGAGCTTCTTGATGAGGGATCGGAATCTGAGTCCGCCCAGCTTTTGGAGCTTTCTTCTGCAACCAGCACTTTTCTGTCATTCTTTCGATTGGGCCTTTTGTCAGATCTTGTCCTCATCCTTCTTTCTTTTGATCTTTCCTTGGATCTTTCATCCTTCTTCTCATCCCTTCTGGGTCTGTCCTCCTTCTTTGGCCTGTTACAATCAGCAGCAAAGTGACCTGGATGACCACAGTTGAAACAGTTCATATCAGTAGATAATTTTTCAGATTTGTTAACATTATTATAAGAAAAATAAGGGTTATAGGATCTTCTCAGGAATTTCCCAAACTTCTTGACGAAGAGGGAAATTGCATCATTGCTGAGTTGTTCGGCAGATTTTCTCGGTGAGCACTGTTCAGAAGTTGTTGCTGCCAAAGCTTTAGTTTGTTGTGAAGTTGACGGCGCCTCAGATCTGGTCTCCGTTTCAAACTCGTATGCTTTAAGATTTGCAAAGAGATCATGTTGTTCGAGATTGTTGAGATCCTTAGACTCGCGCACGGCCATCGTCTTAACATCCCACTCCATGGGTAATGCTCTCATCACTTTCAGCGCCAACTCCCGATTGCTGTATTCTTTTTCCAGACTGGTTAGCTCAATCACCACACCACTTAAGCGCTCATCAAACTCTGTGATAGTCTCGCCCTCACGCATCTTGATAGACTCGTACTTCTGCTGTGCAACAGTTAGCTTGTTCTCCTTTGTTTCATCATTTTCCTCACAGATTTGAATCAGCTTCACCCAAATCTCCTTCACTGTGGCACAGGTTTTGTCAGGCCTCGTGCTCACATCAGAGATAAAACACGCAGAAACAAGCGGAAGCTACTAAAAAGCGGGTAAAATTTTTGCTTTTGGCCTGACAGAAAGACAATATAATTTAAAATACAGTAATACTCAAAATAATCCCAATTTATAAATTCACAACAGACAAGGCTACAAGCCAAAGTAAAACGGTACAACATAAACCTGCACCAAGTACCTGAAAACAACCACAACTGCACAATACTAACAATACAGGTACTAGCAGACTGCCAACTATATATATCTACGCATCACTCGGGACATCCCACCCGCGGTGATACTAGTGCACATAAATATTATACATAACTGGGACACTCTAAACACCTCCTGGGGGACCACCAGCTGGGCCAACTCCGCGACCAGCTGAGTAACCTGGGAAACCTGAACAAACAACAGGCATACAAAACAAACCAAGCCCTAGAGGGACATTGGGGTCAAACCCCAGTACGGAGAGCAACTATAAAACAGCAATGAACAGCAAAGATACAATGCAGATGCTATGCATGAAGAACAATGCAACAGCCGAAGAAAAGGGATCCAAGGAAACTCAACACAGCTCACAACTGACAACAGATTCTGTGAAGAATGGTGGCCACGGGTGTGTGTACAAGCATACGGAAATTACCCGCTCGTCTTTACACCACACCTGAATACCAGATGCATCCACGGCTCTACCAGCCGTTGCCCAACTCATGAACTGTGGTAGTTAACCACTCGGCGCATGAGGGCTAACAGACCAACAGGGAGATGAGAGTGTGGTATTGCCGCTCGCCCTCACATCCTGGTAAGAACAGAACAGCAGGAACAACAAAATATGGCTACAACAGCTGACAGGAATTGATAATGCGTATGCAATGCAACAGCTGAACAGCATATAAATAATAGGCAGTGCACACACAACAAACAGCATAATATCCATGCCAATTCCAGCCGTAATACAAGCTCAACATCCGTACCTTAAATTCTGAGCTACAATTACCACACACTTCTGCTACAACGAAGTCCGAGCAACACAGATCTGTCACCTGTTAAACCAACACAAGCTACTGCTCAAGGACCGAAACACAAAACAACGGCAGTTGGTAGTTACAACTCCACCAGCGCTTTCTACCTTCCTAACTCAACGGAAAGCTCTAACAAAGCTTAAAGGTAGCATCTTTACTTACCCCAACAATCTATCGGCACGGCAGGGGACGCTAATGCTAGCAAACTACACAGGGAGATGTCTTAGCAATCCTGTGATCCTCTTCCAGCTCCTCCAAAGCCTTCTAAAGAGGTCTAGAACGACGCGCCTTAGCAAGAGGAGTCCAACGCTACCACTCTCACTCTCGTCGGAGCTGTCTACCACCGGCAATTAGGACGAATAGGATTACGGTGAACAGTAACTAGGGTAACGCGACAAGATTTGCTATCGGGAAATATTTCTAAGTATGGGATCTGTTAAACAATCAAAGACCAGGTCTTCTAATAAATACACTACTCAACAGCTGTCAGAAATAGGAGCGGATCCACCGACAAAATCAGTCGCAACAACTAATATCCAACCAGCCGCAGAAATCTTGCATCAGCTTTTGTCTATCTCTAAACAGCGAACAACTAAACAAAACGACGTCGCACCAACTTAACCAAGAGGCGTCGCAGAGGGACACGTCACCTCGCTACCAACAGCTGATCAACAAACCAGCAGCTGTATAAAACAACGCACCAATCTCTCAACAGCTGATGTCTATCACAACCAACAGCTGGTAAAGCGCTCCACTCAAAACGCTGTCATCTTAACTAATCCAAACGACGTAGTTTCAATACCCGCTAAGAAATACGCTAGCGAAACCAACAGCTGGTTCCTGTTCACAAAATGTCGTCGCTTCAGAATCCCTTAGCGCTCTCTGCTGATCATCGTAATTACAATACCAACGACTGATCACTCGCAACAGCTCGTCCCTCGCAACAGCTGGATACTCGCTAATACACCAACGTCTGAAATCCACGTCAGCATTGCTGCTGCTTCCTACTAACACACAACGACTGAAATATCAACAACTGACGCGATCACTCAACGACTGATTCCTACTACTACTGCTGATATCTTTCCAACTGCTGATATCAACACTTAGGCAAACTCGATGGCTACATGAAGCACATCGACCAACAGCTGGTCCAAACCCGACCAACACCTGATTACGAAAACACAAGTCTCACATCTCTCCCCCACTAAAACAAGATTTCGTCCTCGAAATCAAACTCGGGGAAACAATTCAACTGAACCCACAACCTAGAGTTCAAGATTACTGAGCAAACAACAAACAACTAGGGAAAAGAACAACCAAAACTAACCATCTACTGGAAACTGATATAACATCTACTCAAACAGATGCGGCCACTCACCCTACATCTTCTCTTCCGGTTCCCAGGTAGCTTCTTCCCTACCATGTTTGCTCCATTGCACCATTACTAAAGGAATGGTCTTATTCCTCAGCTGTTTCTCTTTATGATCCAAAATTCGCAAGGGATACTCCAGATAACTCAACGTCTGATCTAAGTTCAACCTCGTCAGTTCTCAACACATGAGACGGATCTGGCTCATACTTCCTCAACATGGAAACATGAAAGACATCATGTAGAGAAGATAATTCTGATGGCAACAACAGCCGATACGCCAAAGGGCCAATCCTCTCAACTATTTCATACGGTCCAACATAACGAGGGGCTAATTTTCCCTTGTGTCCAAAACGCATAACACTGCGAAACAGAGAAACTCTAAGGAACACAAGATCACCAACCTGAAACTCTAGAGGTCGATGCCTCTTATTTGCATAACTGGCTTGGTGATCCTGGGCAGCTTTCATCCGCTGTCGAATCAGATCCGCATGATCTTTCATCTGCTGCACAAATTCTGGGGAAGACAGCTGCTTCTTCCCCCACTTCTTCCCAACACACAGGCGATCTGCACTTTCTGCCATACAAAGCTTCGAACGGCGCCATACCAATTGTCACTTGATAGCTGTTATTATAGGAAAACTCAACCAAAGACAACGCGTCTTGCCAGCTACCACCAAAATCCATCACAACAGCTCTTAACATATCCTCCAACGTCTGGATAGTTCACTCAGATTCACCATCTGTCTGGGGATGATACGCTGTACTCATAGCCAATCTGGTACCCAAAGCTGCTTGCAAACTCTTCCAAAACCTGGAAGTAAACCTTGGATCTTGGTCAGAAACAATCGAAACAGGCACATCGTGCAGTCTAACCACAAAATCTACGTACAGTTTCGCCATTCTCTTCAAATAAAACGTCATACCATAGGGACAAACTCTTCCAAAACCTGGAAGTAAACCTTGGATCTTGGTCAGAAACAATCGAAACAGGCACATCGTGCAGTCTAACCACAAAATCTACGTACAGTTTCGCCATTCTCTTCAAATAAAACGTCATACCATAGGGAATAAAGTGCGCAGACTTCGACAATCTGTCAATAACAACCCAAATCACATCACAACCTCTGCTGGAACGAGGCAAATGCGTCACAAAATCCATCGCTATGTGCTCCCAATTCCATTGGGGCACTTCCAAACTCTGCAACAGACCACCAGGTCTCATCCTTTCAGCCTTAACCTGCTGACAGTTCAAGCAACGAGCGACAAAACCAACAACGTCAGTCTTCAAACCAGCCCACCAGAAGTGCGGTTTCAACGCATGGTACATCTTCCTTGCACCAGGATGAACACTGTGTCTACTGCAGTGCGCTTCTCTCAGAATCTCCTCCCGAAGATCTATCAAGTTGGGCACAACCAACCTACCACGAAAACGCAAACAGTCATCTAACGAAACAAAATAGTCCTCAAGTTGACCAGCCCTGACCTTCAACTTCAACTCGTGGATGGAAGGATCTGTCTTTTTGAGCCGCTCTAATACTCGAAATGATCTGTGGCTCCACTTGAAATGAAGAAACCACAACATAGTCCTCAACCGGGTAAAACCTCCAACCGGTAGTGCTAAGATGCTCACGGTCTTTAGAAACATACAACGACGCAAGCATATCTCCTTGAGCCTTTCTGCTCAACATATTAGCCACTACATTAACTTTCCCAGGCTGGTATTTGATCTCACAATCAAAATCCTTTAGCAGCTCCATCCACCTACGCTGTCTCATATTCAAGTCAGGCTGCGAAAACAAATACTGCTAACTCTTGTGTCCGAATACACCACAAACTGCTCACCATACAGATAGTGGCGCCAAATCTTCAACGCAAAGACCACAGCTGCTAACTCCAAATCATGAACTGGATAACGAGTCTCATGCGATTTCAACTGCAGCGAGGCATACGCAATGACCCGTCCATGCTGCATCAACACACAGCCCAATCCATTGAGCGAAGCATCGGAACACTCGACGTAACCACCTGAACCAGACGGCAAAGCCAACACAGGCACAGAAGTCAACTTCTCCTTGAGCAATTGAAAAGCATTCTCGCATTGCTCAGTCCACACAAACCGCTTATCCTTCTGAGTCAACTGAGTCATCGGCCTAGCTATACTAGAAAAACGCTCTATAAAACGACGGTAATAGCCAGCCAGACCCAGGAAACTACGAACTTCAGACACATTCCTGTTGGGTTGCCGCGGCGGATCCGGATCACGCCTCCCGGCGAGGCAGCGGAAGAACAAAAACAATACCGGGAGACGATCAATACGATTAAATTACAAACATGCTATGACATTCATAGGGCGTTTAAGATTGCTACATTGTTGGAAACTCGTGCCTGGCTCCGACCAGTTTCTCGAGGAAACCGGCACTTCACGATAGATTGCGGTAGACTACATCAATCAGGTCCACGACCGGATACGAGACTCCTTCATCAGCCTGCACTA
>KV008301.1:28020-53508 GCA_001598015.1 Dorcoceras hygrometricum
TGTGGAAGTGCGATATCAAGGTCCGACAGCTTTTCAACGAGCCCAATCATATGAACCCCATGCTCGCGGACCGAAGTCCCATCGCGCATGCGGCTCGTCATAAGCTCCTTGACAGCCGTGAACCTCTCATGTCGAGAGTTCTCCCCGTACAGCTCTTTGAGATGATGAATTATGTCAGCAGCATATTTTGTTTTCTCAAAACGCCGTTGCATTTCATTGGACATCGATGCCATCACATAGCACCGAGCTTTAACCTCGTCGTCCCACCATTGTTTAAGCGTTACCAGCTCCTCAGGGCTGATATCGACAGGGGCAAACTTCGGAGGACTCTTCTCTATCACATAGAGAAGTTTCTCCGAATCCAATACAAGATTGAGGTTGCGGAGCCAGTCTTGATAGTTCAGACCGATGAACCTGTTGCTATCCAGTATAGCAGCGAGCGGGTTTTTCATCGAAACCATTTTATAAACAGTAATACTGAAAGGAAAACGGACATACATCACTAACTATATAAGATATAAGCTAAGACATAAAACATGGTCATTAAGTTTTATGAATTACCCTCCCACTATTTTAACGATTTCACCATCCTCTAATGAAATCGAGAAAACATGTTTCTTTAGTGGGTACACGGAGCCCAATTAAGCTATCATGGACCCGAATAATATCAGCCATCCATGATCCCCAAAAGGTAGTTTCCGATTGCAACCGGTGCAACCTCCATGTATTCACCTCACGTCCAGTAAGGGCCCAATAATATGACGCCGTTTACTATCACGTATCAAGATGACCCATCAATGTCGAGTCGTGAAGGACGGTCCCCTTAACATCCTAATAATATGAGCCAACGTTAAAGGGAGTTCCCACCGACTCACAACAGTTGTCAATGGCGTGGACAGCTTTCCGGCATACATGACCCCCTCAATAATATGAGCCGGGCCATGTATACGGATAGCATCGACGTAACCCATTGTTGATGGAAGGTAAAGAAATTTAAACAATTTTAAATACCCTTTCGTTTATCGAATAAACATTTGTCTTGATATTAGTTTTAAATCATATTTAAAACGAGGGATTTTAATTTTTGAAAATTTGGTCTCATGCATTTATTTTAAATCATATTTAAAAACATGCAACATGCGGATTCAACTAAGCTATATATCAATATATATAAATATTGGGATGATCGATCGCGAGAGCTATGCGGTCCGTGGTTGCCAGTCACGGACCTTGGTCCAATCCTAGGGGTAATGCAATATGCAATGCAATCCTATTACAAAGCTTCCGGTTTTACAGATCTTCGGTCTTCAATATCTTGATCGTCATTGTCCACCGTCTTCGGATGTCCTCTCACTAAATCTAGTAATTTACATTTAAATATACCATGACATACAAGGGATACATTTATCAAGGGGTGGAACGGGCACAAACAGGCCCACTTTAAATGATAATCAAAATATATTACAAAACCGAATCACAAAAACCTATCGCATACACCTAACAAATTGGGCACGGCTCTCGATCATCACAATCATGCAGATAATCTAATTAACATGCATACTTTAAATGATAATCAAAATATATTACAAAACCGAATCACAAAAACCTATCGCATACACCTAACAAATTGGGCACGGCTCTCGATCATCACAATCATGCAGATAATCTAATTAACATGCATAAATTAAATAATCTAATTATTTGTCGCAAAATCATATTTAATCATAAAATCGCATTTCATAATAAAATCGCATTTTGTCGATAAAATCGAACTTTAATCAACAAAATCATATTTCATTATAAAATCATATTTTATAATTAAAATCACATTTTACTAATTTTAATTGTATCAAATTGGGCTTAAAACAATTCTAGGCCCAAAAATCTCAAAATTTCAAAATCGACCAAAACGGGCCCGATATCGAATATCGACCCGAAAATTTCACGGGCTGCCCGGGACAGGCCCGAACAAAAACCTTAGAAGAAATCAGCCGTCACGAAATTGCCGGAGCTTCACCGGAGCGGCGGCGCCACACGAAAATCTTCGCATGGCAGCCGCGCGACGTCGCGCCAAGCGCGACGCACGGCCACGCGCAAAGCATCGCATGTCGCTCGACCAGCAAGCTTCGCCCGTGGAGGCACGCCTCCAGCCATCGTCGCCCTCCTCACGCGACCAGCGCTCGACCAACGATGCAGTAGCGGCCGGGCAACAGCGCGCGATCTTGCGCGGCACAGCGGTGAGGGAGGCGGCAGATTGCGCAACGTTTGCGCGAAGCGCCGCGACCAGCGCGCGCCTCCATCACGATTTGATCGGCGATGATAGGTGCAACAACCTGCGCGAAGCAGCGCCAACGATCCGGCCACCATGCACAACTCGTGCGCATGGTATCGCGCAACATGCGCGCGAACTTGCGCGGTAGCTAGCGCCGCCTCATGCGGCGGCGGCCCGGTGGCCGAGATCAATCCTAAGATTTGATTTGAATCTGAAATTCGATGTTAGATACAATTATGGCAATATCGTATTGATCAGATCCGAAAACCTGGCTCTGATACCACTGTTGGGTTGCCGCGGCGGATCCGGATCACGCCTCCCGGCGAGGCAGCGGAAGAACAAAAACAATACCAGGAGACGATCAATACGATTAAATTACAAACATGCTATGACATTCATAGGGCGTTTAAGATTGCTACCTTGCTGGCAACTCGTGCCTGGCTCCGACCAGTTTCTCGAGGAAACCGGCACTTCACGGTAGACGACGGTAGATAACGTCAATCAGGTCCACGACCGGAGATGGGATTCCTTCGTCAGCCTGCACTAGAAGGCCTGATGAGATCGGCGCGGACGGATTCTCCTCGTCAAGATTGGCCGGAAACAATTTTCCGGCGAAGCGACGGCGGCTTTTGAGGAGAGGAAGGGGGCGGCGCTTGATGCTTAGGGTTAGGGTTAATGCTTGTGTATCAAGTGTTGAAGTCTAGGCTTAAGTCTATATTAAATAGAATTAAGGATGGACTTGGACCGGCCCAACGGGCCCGGGTCCAACGGATGAACATTCAGTTCAACCCCATCACCGAGACTTCATTATAACTCCGATCGCCGATCAGATCGAACGGATCGACTCAGTTTCCAAAACTGAATGCTATGATCTGAAAAACCATTTTTCAGAACCCCAGTGCAAAATGACCGTTTTGCCCCTCAACATCGGCAAATTACGATTTGACCTCTGTTGACTTTTAGGAAGTCGCACTCCCCAAAATCCTCTTCGTATGCTCAACACATTGAGCTGAGTATCCATGCGGGAATCTTGAATCCAGTACTTGTGTGACCCTCAATGGTTCAGGGATACAGCTAGCCGTGGGCCCACAACCATTGTGGCTCCGGAATCACAATTCCGGACCTGCCCAACGGATCATGGTAAAAGCGTCTAGCAACATCGCCCCATGATCCCCTAGATATCACTGATAGTGCCTGCAAGAACCAGTTGGTCGTGGTTAGCGTACAGTACGGTCCTTTCAATCCATATATCCCGATCAGATCAACGACCATTGGTAAATCTAGAGTCGCTATAGATCCGATAGCTATGCATACATCTTGGAGATCGAATAGTGACATCGCAGATACTAGTCTCGAACTCGGGCGGCCTTATCCTCATTTTGGCAGCCCAATCGACTAGGAACGTGTTCAGAATACACAGTGACTATTAGATACGTTTCATGATAGCCGTCATACCCACTATCACATCTAACATACACTTTAGTGCATTCTAGGTCTTTACTCAACACAATTGTTAAACATCATACAACATAATGAAAGTAAAGAATGTCATATAAGTAAATGCGAATATCATATATAAAGACTGTCATATACAAGAGTCTATGAACCCACACGCCACAAGTTGGCTAGTTGGGCATCTACTCTAACAATTCCTAGGTCGTTCCCAGTTCAATACAGCATCTACCTTACTGGGATCCACAAAAATGCCATCCGCTGAAATCACATGACCCAAAAACACAATGCGATCCAGCCAGAACTCGCACTTAGAGAACTTAGCATACAGCTGCGAGTCTCTCAACGTCTGAAGAACTACTCTCAAATGCTCCTTATGCTCCAAAGGAGTCTTCGAGTCATATACAAGAGTCTATGAACCCACACGCCACAAGTTGGCTAGTTGGGCATCTACTCTAACAATTCCTAGGTCGTTCCCAGTTCAATACAGCATCTACCTTACTCGGGATCCACAAAAATGCCATCCGCTGAAATCACATGACCCAAAAACACAATGCGATCCAGCCAGAACTCGCACTTAGAGAACTTAGCATACAGCTGCGAGTCTCTCAACGTCTGAAGAACTACTCTCAAATGCTCCTTATGCTCCAAAGGAGTCTTCGAATACACCAAGATGTCGTCGATGAACACTATCACAAACTGATCTATAAACTCACGGAAGACTCGGTTCATCAAATCCATGAAAACTGCAGGAGCATTAGTCAATCTGAAAGGCATCACCAGAAACTCAAAATGTCCGTACCTAGTACGAAAAGCAGTTTTCGAGACATATTGATCTCTAACTCTCAGCTGATGGTACCCTGAACATAGATTGATTTTCGAATACATAGCAGAACCTTGCAACTGGTCAAACAAGTCATCGATCCTCGACAACGGGTACTTATTCTTTACAGTAGCTTTGTTCAGTTGGCGGAAGTCAATGCACATTCTCATTGTGCCATCCTTCTTCTTGACAAACAAAATAGGCGCTCCCCACTGCGACATACTAGGTCTGATAAAACCTTTCTCCAGCAAATCATCCAGCTGCACCTTGAGCTCTCTCAACTCTGCAGGCGCTAAACGATATGGTGCACGTGAAATTGAAGCTGTGCCAGGCATCAACTCAATGCTAAAGTCAATCTCCTTCTTTGGAGGAAAACCAGGAATCTCCTCCGGAAACACATCAGGAAAATGACGCACCACTGGGACGTCGCTGAGCTGCACACGCGAAGAAGAAGATGCATCCAACGCATAAATCATAAAACCAGCGTTCTCCGTCGACAACAAGCTAAACATCTCCATTGCTGAGACTAGCGGAATCTTCGACTGAGAATCCGCAGAGTACAAATTCCATTTCTCACCGGTCTGAGGCCTAAAACGCACGATCTCATGGAAACAATCCACGGAGGCCTATAGCTGGACAACACGTCCATTCCTACTATGCAGTCAAAATCTCACAACATCAAACGAATCAAATTCGCCACTAACACATGCTCACCAAAACTCAGAACGACATTCAGCAAAACCTCTTGGGAGTACAAACTCGCACCGCTAGGAGTAGAAACAGACACAACATCGTGCAAAGGAAAAGTATGCAAACCATGCTCGATCACAAAATAATCAACAATAAACGAATGTGATGCGCCAGTGTCAAACAACACTCGTGCAGGAAAATCAAAGACAGAACAGTTACCTGCAATCACTCCGCTCGGCACGCCCTCCGCTTGTTCGCTCGTAATGGCATTCTCTTGAGCATGTTGGGGTCCAGAGAAATGCTGCTGAGACGACTGTCCGAAACGCGACGGACCAGGCAACTGAAACGGCCTAAACTGCGTCTCTCCAACCATAGGTTGCGGAAACTGAGGAGAACGACCCCTAGATGATCCTCCTCGACCCTGAGGTGGGGCTGCGGCTTGTTGCGATCCAGCTGACGGACACACTCTCGCAAAATGTCCATACTGACCACAGATATTACAAGAGCCCTGCACACCAACGCACTGAGTCGACGGATGCTTGCCTCCATAAAAGCCACAAAACTCTGCCCTAGAACCACTGCTACTAGAGCTGCCAGAACCTATTGAACTAGAACCAGACTTTTTCTTAAACTGATGGCCATGAGGTCGGAAGACTGCGCTCCCTGAATAGCGGGACGACCATCCTGAGCACCCTGAGGCCTAGCACGAGACCTCCGGTTCCACAGACCTTCATCAATGTCAATAGCGCTATCCACAGCTTCTGCATAGCTCTTTGGTTTGCTCGACAAAACCAAAGTATACAACTCTTCGTTTAGACCCTCAAGAAACTTGGTCCTCTTGGCCCTCTCCCGACCAGCAACATGCTGGACATACGCTAACAGAGAAGAAAACCTACGGGCATACTCCCTAGCAGACATGCTGCCCTGCTCCAAGTTATCGAACTCCCGCTCAGGGGCGTTCACGTACGACTCCGGGACGTACTCTTGCCGAAAGGTAACACAGAAACTATCCCAAGTAATCTCCACACCGGTCTCCTCTAGCGTCCTCGAAGCACCACGCCACCAACGCTCCGCATTCTTCCTCAACTGAAAGGTCGCCAAACTCAACCGAAGCACATCATCGTACTGAACACGATCAAAAAAACCAGTGATGTGTCGGATCCACGAATCCGCATCCTCGCTAGACTCGTCACCGTTAAAGATCTAGGGACTCATCCATTGGAACCTAGCCATCACAATCTCCATGCTCTCCACACGAGTTGTCAAGTCGTCATCTTCCTCCTCTTCACGTCTACCATGACCACGGAAAGGGAAACTACGCTGATCCTCGTTCTGACCTCCAGATTCGTCCTGAAACTGCCCTCTACCTCTACCTCTATTTCTAGACGGCATCTCTACGAAGGCACTAAGCAGGATAAGGAAACACAGAACAAAACAGCATAGAAAGCACAGATCACACAAACAATATACAGCACATAATCACATAGTCAAGCACAAGCAACACACGACATTGTGCAAAGACTCAAGTGTGATCAAAGAAATCGAGCTTATCCCAGCTTAAGCTCTGATACCAAAAATGTCAGGCCTCATGCTCACATCAGAGATAGCACTAAGCAGGATAAGGAAACACAGAACAAAACAGCATAGAAAGCACAGATCACACAAACAATATACAGCACATAATCACATAGTCAAGCACAAGCAACACACGACATTGTGCAAAGACTCAAGTGTGATCAAAGAAATCGAGCTTATCCCAGCTTAAGCTCTGATACCAAAAATGTCAGGCCTCATGCTCACATCAGAGATAAAACACGCAGAAACAAGCGGAAACTACTAAAAGCGGGTAAAATTTTTGCTTTTGGCCTGACAGAAAGATAATATAATTTAAAATACAGTAATACTCAAAATAATCCCAGTTTTATAAATTCACAACAGACAAGGCTACAAGCCAAAGTAAAACGGTACAACATAAACCTGCACCAAGTACCTGACAACAACCACAACTGCATAATACTAACAATACAGGTACTAGCAGACTGCCAACTATATATATCTACGGCACTCGGGACATCCCACTCGCGGTGATACCAGTGCACATAAATATTATACATAACTGGGACACTCTAAACACCTCCTGGGGGACCTCCAGCTGGGCCAAATCCGCGACCAGCTGAGTAACCTGGGAAACCTGAACAAACAACAGGCAAACAAAACAAACCAAGCCCCAGAGGGACATTGGGGTCAAACCCCAGTACGGAGAGCAACTATAAAAACAGCAATGAACAGCAAAGATACAATGCAGATGCTATGCATGAAGAACAATGCAACAGTCGAAGAAAAGGGAGCCAAGGAAACTCAACACAGCTCACAACTGCCAACAGATTCTACGAAGAATGGTGGCCATGGGTGTGTGTACAAGCATACGGGAATTACCCGCTCGTCTTTACACCACACCTGAATACCAGATGCATCAACGGCTCTACCTGTCGTTGCCCAACTCATGAACTGTGGTAGTTAATGTTGGTCCGAAAATAGGATCAAAAAGATAGCCAGCGCTGATTTGACAAACAGTAAAAATTTTGCGCTGCTATAAACGAGCTGCAATAGCTCAAGGTTCTTGAACATATAAAATACAAAGAGCACCGGAGACAGATCTGGTATGAAATTAAAATCATGCGGAAACACCAGAACTGAATCCTTAGTATTTTAAAACGATTCAAACAGATTTATGTGCAACATAAATCTGTTCGACTGTGCAAGTGTGATAACTGTGTATGCCTTCAAATATGTTATGCGATGCTAAAGTAAAGCAGGTGCTGAATGAATAACAGAGTACAATACACAAGAGATTTGTTTCTGGAAGTTCGGACCTCAATGTCCTACATCTCCCCTTCTTCCACCTCGAAAGGCTCCACTAGAAGACTTTGATTTGAATTGAGGCAATTTTCACGACTTTATTTCAGTCACAGATTCCTTCCCTTTTAAATGGTGATTGCATCCAACAGCTTCTGTAATAGTATCTGCCAACAGCTTTTGTAATATTGATCAACTCATCGCTGTTGACAGCTCCTATTCTTATTCTTCAACTACTGAAATCATCTTTCCTTGTTCGCGTCTGTCATCAGCAACCTCACTATCCATCAGCAACCTTAACAGTAGGTTTCTACTTGTTCGATCTTTTGTTTTGTTTTAGCAACCTACTGTTTCAATTGCTGTTTTCACTGTTGCGGTTTCTGCTATCAGCTTCTGTTTCTTCATCAGCTTCTATAATAGATATGATGACGTCACGGTTGCTGCCACAAGCTTCTTCAACAGATATGATGACGTCATGGTAAGCTTCTTCAACAGATATGATGACGTCATGGTAAGCTTCTTCAACAGATATGATGACGTCATGGTAAGCTTCTTCAACAGATATGATGACGTCATGGTAAGCTTCTTCAACAGATATGATGACGTCATGGTAAGCTTCTTCAACAGATATGATGACGTCATGGTAAGCTTCTTCAACAGATATGATGACGTCATGGTAAGCTTCTTCAACAGATATGATGACGTCATGGTAAGCTTCTTCAACAGATATGCTGACGTCATCACTACTGATACCATCTCTTGCGCTCCTGCTGATTTTTGATTTCTTTCAAACGGCAATGCTGACGTCATCGTTGCTGCTCGTAGCTACTTCCAGTAGACATGCTGACGTCATCATTGCTGAATCCAGGTTTCTCTTCGCTTCAAATCCATCATCTGATTTCTCTATTTCTTTCAATCAGCAATGCTGACGTCATCTTTGCTGCTCACAGCTTTCTCCAGTAGATATGCTGACGTCATCATTGCTGATACCAGCTCTTGCGCTACTGATTCCAGACATCTACTGTTCATCTTCTTTCTTCGACATTTCTTCCAGCAGACTTCATAGATTCTGTTCCAGATCACATTTTCGCATGAGGCCTGTGTTATTCCCTCCGAAACGGTCCAACGAGCAAGACTCATTACTACGCAGTGAGCTCCTCCGTTTTTGGCCAAATTCCTTCGTTTAGGCCTCCGAAAATACGATTTACTCTTTTCAGCCCTTGGTCTGCTACGGTATCAGCTTAAGCTTCTTCTGTTGTAAATCCAGCTAACATCTGCACACTTAGTAGAGACATTAATAACACAATAAATAGGTTTTGTGTAATTCAAAATACATTCTGGATCTGTTATCCAGATCCATCAGTTAACCACTCAACGCATGAGAGCTAACAGACCAGCAGGGAGATGAGAGTGCGATATTGCCGCTCGCCCTCGCATCCTGGTAAGAACAGAACAGCAGGAACAACAAAACATGGCTACAACAGCTGACAGGAATTGATAATGCGTATGCAATGCAACAGCTGAACAACATATAAATAACAGGCAGTGCACACACAACAAACAGCATAATATCCATGCCAATTCCAGCCGTAATACAAGCTCAACATCCGTACCTTAACTTCTGAGCTACAATTACCACACACTGCTGCTACAACGAAGTCCGAGCAACACAGATCTGTCACCTGTTAAACCAACACAAGCTACTGCTCAAGGACCGAAACACAAAACAACGGCAGCTGGGAGTTACAACTCCACCAGCGCTTTCTACCTTCCTAACTCAACGGAAAGCTCTAACAAAGCTTAAAGGTAACATCTTTACTTACCCCAACGATCTATCGGCACGACAGGAGACGCTAATGCTAGCAAACTACACAAGGGAGATGTCTTAGCGATCCTGCGATCCTCTTCCAGCTCCTCCAAAGCCTTCTAAAGAGGTATAGAACGACGCATCTTAGCAAGAGGAGTCCAACGCTACCACTCTCACTCTCGTCGGAGCTGTCTACCACCGGAAATTAGGACGAATAGGGTTATGGTGAATAGTAACTAGGGTAACGCGACAAGATTTGCTATCGGGAAATATTTCTAAGTATGGGATCTGTTAAACAATCGAAGACCAGGTCTTCTAATAAATACACTACTCACCAGCTGCCCAGAAACTGGAGCAGATCCACCGACAAAATCAGTCGCAACAACTAATATTCCCAACCAGCCGCAGAAATCTTGCATCAGCTTTTGCCTATCTCTAAACAGCGAACAACTAAACAAAACGATGTCGCACCAACTTAACCAAGAGGCATCGCAGAGGGACACGTCACCTCGCTACCAACAGCTGATCAACAAACCAGCAGCTGTATAAAACAACGCACCAATCTCTGAACAGCTGATGTCTATCACAACCAACAGCTGGTAAAAGCGCTCCACTCAAAACGCTGTCGTCTTAACTAATCCAAACGAAGTAGTTTCGATACCCGCTAAGAAATACGCTAGCGAAACCAACAGCTGGTTCCTGTTCACAAAACGTCGTCGCTTCAGAATCCCTTAGCGCTCTCTACTGATCATCACAATTAAAATACCAACGACTGATCACTCGCAACAGCTGGTCTCTCGCTAATACACCAACGTCTGAAATCCACGTCAGCATTGCTGCTGCTTCTTACTAACACACGACGACTGAAATATCAACAACTGACGCGATCACTCAATGACTGATTCCTACTACTACTGCTGATATCTTTCCAACCGCTGATATCAACACTTAGGCAAACTCGATGGCTACACCAAGCACATCGACCAACAGCTGGTCCAAACCCGACCAACACCTGATTGCGAAAACACAGGTCTCACAGGTTTTGATTTTGCTGAACATGTTTTTATCCAGAGTCTTATACAGAATATCTTTGGCCACATTGTCCAATTTTTCTTTCTTTTTCTCCTCGTTAGTATACTCATGTCTCTTCTTTTTTTGTACATACTCAGGTGCACCATCAGACGTCGCGAATGCTATGTTGATCTTCATTATTTTCATTGGTCCATCGGTAATAACCGACCACATATCATCATCTTGCGCTGCCAAGTGAGCTTGCATCCTTATCTTCAAATCATCGTAGTCTTCCTTCGAAAACATAGGAATCTTGTTATGTGAGGTAGACATATTGAAATATATAAAGAGTAAACAACAAACTGTTCAATAACTGAGATGCGCAGGCTCTGATACCAATTGATAGATCAATATGGATCGAAAACAGGTCTAGGAGTTCAGAAGGGTGGGGGGGTTGAATGAACTCCTTGAGATTTTAAATTTTCGAAACCTTAAAACAATTTTTACAAGCTCCTCACTTAACTTAAATCTGTGTTACCAGATTTAAGGTATCTCAGTCCAAAAGCTGATTTCTGGACTAACAGTAAGTGTGCGGAAATAATTCGATTAACCAGTGAACAATGTAAATGTAAATACGATGCAAATAATTAAAAGGGCAAGGGTCAGAGTTTGTTTCTGGAAGTTCGGATATCAAATCCTACGTCCCTTCTTCCTTTGCAGGAAGGTATCACTAGAAGAATTTGATGCACACAGCTTCTGTCTACACCCAGTCACCGAGCCACGCTCCAAGTGAACTCCTAGCTATCACCAATACACGCAGACGCAGCTTCTGCTTACAACTAGCTTGGTTTTTCTCAAACGGCTTCACGTAGCACGTTTGTTACAAACTCAAATTTGAATAATACAATGAAGTACAATATAATGAGTGCTGTAAATCTTCTGGTTCTTATATCAACAAGAACTGTTTACAAAGGTAAACCAAAAGATATATCTCGAAGGTAAAAACTATGAAGGCTTGAACTTGAAAGTTCTTCAAGATTGAAATACTGGACTCAGAAAATCTTTGCAATGACAATTTCCAGTAAGTGTATGAGAGCTTTTTGATGACAAAGAGTGAGCGTTGTAAAACACTGATAGCGTCGAGAGCAAAAGGTAGCGGAGAGTTTCATCATTTGAATTCTTCAGCCTTTTATACTCTTTGTCTTCAACGGTCATTAAATGTAGCCAGTAGAGATAAGCTCTTTCGTATATCTTCATCGTATCATAGCATTTAACGCTCCATTAATGCCATACAAAAGGTAAACTGCGCTTGTCATGGCTAAATTGACTTATATTCCAAAGCGGGTAATCATTGTATCAAGCATTCTGCGCATTGTGCAATTTTATCGAAAATAGCTCTGATCTTGTCTCCTTAATTCCAGCCTTTTATGCAATTTTAAACTTTGACCGTTGATTCTCTCTATAATTCTTTGATAACTTCTGAAGATGTTCGAAGCTTAATTCTATTTCAATAGAGAGAACTTAAAGTTGCTCTCTTTATCATATTTGAGATATCGCCGTTACTCTGTCATGTCTGAATGCTTAGAAAATCTGCGGGGGTACTGTACTCAAATCTGAATGTCCTCAAGTCTGATGTTCACTGAGCATTTTGTAACCACTTCTGAAATACTGAGATCTGAAGTAACTAGAGGGGAATCTGTTTATACACTCAAATCTGAATAAAACCGCTTGAGTCAATATAGCGGAATCTGTTACTGAGATGTCTGAATACTTTCAATACTGAAAACCTGACCCGATATCTGAATTAACTGACCCGAATATTCAACTGATTCGAAAGCATCAACCCGATAACAGAAATCTGAATCTCTGAATACTTTGCTCTAAAACAGATTTCTCACTGTAGCTTCTAAAACAAATCTGAATATCCTCAAGTCTGAACAACTGTCCCGATAACTGAATACTTGACTCGATGTCTGAACAAATCCCGAATGGTCCACTCAGTTGTCAACGCAACTTAACTCTTAATGACATGACGTCACGAAATCTGAAATCTTCAATTCTTTTTTTCTTCTGCGAATACTTAAGATCAGTTCTCAGTCTTATTTTGTTATCACCAAAACTTATAAATTTTATCTTAACATCTATTCACTGAACTACTGTTATCATCTGTCCTATCTGTTCTTCTTAACTGAGTGCACTTGCTATCATCTGATCTAAACCCTTCTCAACTGAACTACTCTTGGTCTAATCTAATCTGATCTGAACTGAACTAATCTCATATGTTTGCTCTTGCTCTGATTTGATCTAATTTACTCTGAAATGATATCATCTGTTCTAATCTGAACTGGTCATTTAAAGTTACCAGATCATTTTAACATAAGATTACGTATTCTGTTCTTGTGAATCAATGAATGTATTATGTTCTTGTTGATGTATTGTTTAAGTTGATAGTGGGATTAACATCACATGACTGTCACTTTAATGGGTGAATTTCATTTCGATACGGCATATTGTAGCAACGAGTGAGTGTGTGTAATAAACTAATGTGTCACTTCAGCAGCAAAACTCCACTTCAATATAAAAAAAGTGTGATCGGATGAAGTAGGACCAAATGTCTTCGAAATGTAAAATTAGTTGATGTAAATCAAATGTGTACAAGATATTGGACCGAACCAAATAATGGTAAAGTTATCGAACTATTTTAACTCATAAAGTCCGCTATGAGACATTGATATACGTAAAGAGCATACAAGATCGGAAAATAGCTATTTAAACATTTCAAGTGAGGTTGCAACAGGGGGAGTTAATCCCAACTATACTCTTTTTCCTTTATTCATGTTTTTTCCCGTGTGGTTTTCAAGACAAGATTTTTAATAAGGCAGTTAAGCAGTAATGAGATATGTCGTATTATTTTTCCTTCATTAGGATTTTGTCTCAATAGGTTTTTCCTATTAAGGTTTTAACGAGGCGCATATGTCATCGGAAATACAACCAAAGAAATATTGTTGTTCTTTTTCCTTCGCTCAGGTTTTTCCCATCGGGTTTTCCAGTCAAGATTTGAACGAGGCAACACATGAGTCTCGATCAATTTTTCAAACATCCATCTTGTAAATGAAGATTGTGACGAATCGGTTGCTGCACAAATAATCATCATAGGGGGGTGTTATGAAATAATATATTTATAGATGATTACTATTATCTAGATACATTTGACATATTTGTGATCAAGACAAATATGTAAAGATAATATCTCCATGATTTATTTTCTCTTATTCTCCACTATAAATAGGGGTATTGAGTTCAATAAAATTTACACCTGAGTATTGACACCATGAGTTCTCTCTACCTATTCATCTCTCAATTTCTTTATGATTTATAATAATTTTATGATCCATTCGGGAGTAAATTCCATGTATTATTTGTTCACGCATGATAATGACAAATATATTATACACTTTTTGGGCCCATTCTGAATATTTATTTTTCCTGGGCGAGTACAACTATCATTTGCTTATTATAGATCTTTCCAAAAATTATACAGTATGGCCACCAACAAAATATTCTCCATTTATAATTGTTTTCATCTGAAGTCAATAAACTTTTACTTGAAATATTCGTACATGACTTTAAATGTCTCAATAACATAATTATATATTATATTATAAATCCTAAAACTGTGTGTGGGGTCAGCCAAAAATTCTATGTTGATTTCGTTGAGGTCATGTTCAATGTATATGAAAGATAATATGGATAATGGATGTGTAGCTTATTTATTATAATTTGTTATGATATGAGCAATAACAATTAATGATATAATAGATGGCCTACTTTAATGATACAATAAATGACCTACTTTAAATGATAGCTAGGTCCTGTTTTATTTTATTTCTTTTGTATTTCCTTTTTCTGAAAATGAGTTAGATCTGGGTATTTGTATTCTTTTTAAAAAACTACTGCCTCCAATAAAAGCTACGTTCATGATTAAGTTCTATTAAATCCTTTTGATACCAGTTAAATTTGATTTAATTCAGTAAAGTAATAACTTTAAATGCCTATAGCGAAAGACTCTCGACAATGTTAAAGTAAAACAGATTGGAGTACCGTAGAGAAATTAGATCACGTAACCAAATATGATATGATATGATATAAGTTTTGTACAGGTAACCAAAGAAATGTTACTGCTTAATATTTTGTTAGAATATGCATTCATGTTGTCTTCATGTCACATAATCTTTACAACTTGGATAAATTGATCCGAAGAACATTTATGTAACAAATATCTACTAAGAAACTTGGCTGCTAAAAATACTTAACAATTGTTTACAAACTAAAATATTACTACTTTATTGGCACATCCATCTGGTCTACACATATATCAACCCAACCGTGTATGGGATGCCGGTACGTCGAATCCAGGATTCGCGGTGTAGAATCTCCTGGACAGTGAACTGTTTCATAGCTGTTGCATCCTCTAAGGCTCTGTACCCAGTCCAGTTCAATCGGTGGCTCGTATCGGCTCTGGGACCTCTGTTTTTATACTCCACATAGGTGAGCTTGTCAGTTGGTTTACCGGGCCATATTTCCCATCCAGGTGGGCTAATGAAGGAATCCAAGAACCTCTCCATCACGACTACGGTCGAGTAGGCGAACCATGGACGGCCGAGGTAGGCTACATATTCTGAAATATGTGGCTCGATCCCTGGAGCCACTGTGAAGGAGGAATTTTGGAAGACAAATGCACTCGGGGACAAGTTCCTTCTCCCTTGGACGATGAAGTATATCACGTTGGATGCTCGGGCGAAAATGTTACACGTTTGAAACACTGCAATGGCCTCTCCAAAAATGACAGCTATTGTCCCATAGATGTCACATTTTCGGAAGAGATGTTTCCCCGCTTTTGCATACAACGTATCCTGAAACCCGAGGAATGTGCATTTGTAGTGCATTTGTAAATGCACATATTTCGGCCTGAATGACAACAACAACGGCCTGAGATCCTGTCCCGACAGAATTTCAAAAAGTGATAAATTTTGCAATGAAACCAGCACCGGCAAGCTGGAAAATCAAAAGAAAAGAAAATCATGTAAAAGAAACACAGGTTATTGGACTCGGAAAGAATTAACTTGAACGAAATTAATTATACTCACTAAGTGTGCCGCTTTGGAAAGTTGGGAATTCTGGTGCATGGCGGTTCATCGTGACTTTGGTGACGTCAGCTCCGTCAACAATGAGCACCATGTTTGTGAGGTTTTCCAGTATGAGTACTCTCTCCACGTACACTCCTGCAGAAATGTGAACATAGAACATCTGGGCTTGATTTATTGGCACGACAGCCAATGCTTCCCCGACGGTCCGGTAAGCTCCAGGATCTGTTTTTGACACTGTCTTGTTGTAGCGTATATTCGTTGTCGCATGATGACGATGATGTGTTGCAAAATAGATTGAAATAGCCATCATTGCTCTCATAGCCATCATCAAGGCTAACATAAAAGGAGGGAGTTTCTTGACATAATATTTCGATGATATGGTTCAAGAACACTAGTAGAGAGAAGACTTACAGAGTAGAATTCCAATACACTATCAATATATTATCTTGAGGGACATACATTTATACGAAAACATGTATTACTGTCACACGGTTGCCATATATACACATATCATATTAATGAGTCTTCTCTGATTTCTTTTATAAGAATCCGTATATGCTGGTTTTTTGTAAAAAAAATATTCAATATATGATTTTTGGGGAGTAAATTTGTTGGGATACATAATTGATGATCTAAATATATTTATAGAAACAAAGCCGGAAACAAGAGGTCATTATTGAATCACTTTTTTGTACTTGTGATAGCTATGGATAACCGATTGATATACCATCGTCTCTCTTTTAGATGAATGTTAGTGTTCATTTTATTTTCATACAACTAGATGTTTCTTCAGTCAATTAGCTAATTTTTTTAGCATGAAATTATAAATCCTTTATGTATCAACACTTGTGATCTTTTTGCATAAAATCCAGAAAGTATGCGTAGTTGTCGTTGCAAATATAACTTATTTGCATGATAAATGCGCTTGAAATTTGCTTTTCATTGGAATACGGCGATTGCTCGTTAACTAAAAGAATAAAGTTAAAATATCGTTGTATCATGTTCAATACACCATTTAATATGATTGTAAATTTGCATAAAATGTACTTACTATATTTAGCAATTATTAATAAATTTAAATTTTTATTATTTTAAATATGTCTACACAAAAAATTCAGCCAATGGAGTGGCTAAAGTATCGAATAGTAAATTTTTTTTTTCTTAAATCGTGCTTTATTAGCTAGCTAACTGTGTACTCTGTAAAGTTGAAAATTCTGGAAAATTGTGGTTCATCTTGACTTTGGTCGTGTCATCTCCCTCTTCGATTAGCACCATATCCGTTAGATTCTGGTGTGGAAATGTTAGGATCAATCAGTTACCATTAGGTTAAAAGTTATAGCTGTTAGGCAAGATATAATTTTATTTTCTTATAAATGTGACAATGCACATATTGTATGCATTAAGATCAAGTTGTTAAGGCCATGAATATGGGAGTTCCATATCTAACTGTTGGTACTGTCTATTTTTCTTTATAGACCAGTCTTACTCTTTCTTTACTATCGACCCTTATTTTCATTACATATGCTATTGTTGGGGGTCTGCACGGATCCGGATCAAGCTCCGGCTACGACTATTCCGGTTTTACACGGCAATAACACTTCAACGGTTGAATCTCCGATTGTTCGTCTAATCCGGTCTATGATCGGTTTCCAAATTCCTTCGCTGCCTTGCACTAGAAAGCATAGGGAATTGTTACGAACGGAATCTCCTCGCTAAGACGGCCGAAAAAGTGTCCGACGGTGCGCGGCTGTGGCGGCGGGAAGAGACCGAGAGTGGATGGGAGGGGAGGGGAGAGTTATGATTCAATAACCAACGGGTGTTGAATTTGTCTCCTCATTATCATATTTATAGGTAGAGAGATAGAGTTTGAGTTGGACAAACAGAGAACATTCGGTTAAACTCAAACAGTGAACATTCTGTTCAACTCAAACAGTAAACATTCGATTCAATTCAAACAGTGAACATTCGGTTCAAGTCAAACATGGAACATTCGTTTGGAATCCCTCGATTGTGGTCTCATCATAACCCCGATCGATGATCAGATTTCACCGATGTGATCATTTTACAAAACTGATCATAATGATGCAAAATCAAATTTTCGGACCACTAAATCTATTTATGGCAGGTTTACTCCTATTAGCTAAATATGGAAGTCCTACTCCCTTAGCTAATTTTGGACGTCACACTCCCAACCTTCCTCCTACTTTACTCAACACGTGGAGTACAATTTTTGTATGGGAATTGAGAAACCAACACTTGTGTGACCTTTAATGATTCAGGGATACAGCTAGCCGTGGGCTCACAACTCGTCGTGACTTCCAAAACACATTTTCGGACTTACTCATTGAAACTTGGTAAAAAGTCTAGCAACATCACCTCATGATTCCCTAGGTATCACTGATAATGCCTGCAAGAACCAGTTTTTCATAGTTACCATACAAAACGATCCTTTCATATCAAATATCCCGATCGAATCAACGACAATTGTTAAATGGAGAGTCGCTAGAGATTCGATAGCCATGGATACATCTTAAAGATCGAATAACAACATCGCATGTGCTACTAGGTAAACCTATTTACCTAATGCACATCTAGTACTCTGGCCAGATCAAAAAATTTTTACACTATTATCTCCTCAGATAGCATATGATATCAATGTACCAAGGCGAGCGATGAATCTTCGACAACAAAGCATCGAGGCTTCGTGACCTCGCCCAACCTCGCCACCTGATGACCCTCATAGAGTCGATAAACGAGTCAAAGTGAGGCGACTAGCATGTAGAGTCTCAATGATGTTTCGAGTAATGAGGACTATTATGTACAACCAAGACCTCAGACTTAATCCACTCGACAAATGATAACCACTTGGAAAGTCCGAACAAGGGTAGTTCGATAGATCACCGAGTCATTATCCATCTGCATGCTCAAAACATCTCTATGTTCCCTACCAATGGAACATGATACTTTGCATGACAGATGCTAGTCTCAAACTCGGGTGACCCTTATCTCTTTTGGACGCTCCAATCGACTAGGACTCCTTTAGAACATATAATGACTATTAGATGTGTTTCATGATAGCCATCAAATACACTATCACATCTAGCATATACTATTGCGCATTCAAGGTTTTTTTCAAACAAGTTTGTAATCATAATAATGATGATAAATAATTTCATAACATGTGAATTTAATAAATAAAGATCGTTTTACATAGAGTCAACAAAAGAAATACCCACCTGCCACAAGTTGTCTAGTTGGGCACCTACTCTAACAAGTGTTACTCGTTAAGATCTTACATCACACTTTTATGGTCCATCTAGCCAGCACAAGGTCAGCAGCTTGACGCACGTGAGTTTCCCAAGATGTCTCTCATCCCATATATATCTGTTGCATGATCATGATGTGTTTGTTAGAGTATATGTCCAGCTAGCAACTGCTGGTAGTGAACTTTGTTGTCTCTCATTGTAGAACAATATTTATTCATATATATAATTTACATTTGTTATTATGGTTTCTTTATCTTTATTATTATAAGCAAACATGTTGGATAAAAACCTCGACTGTACTATAGTGTATGTTGGATGTGATAGTGGATTTGATTGCTATCATGAAATACATCTAATAGTCACCGTACATTCTCAATGAGTTCTTAGTTGATTAGGAGATCGATCAAGGTTTTACCGTTGAAGGTGGGCATCCACTTTAAACTGGACTGATCGGAGCCGGACACCAAGTCGCCAAATGTTCTATGCCAATTGTTCGATTACGTATGAGCGTGCCCGACCGTCGTGACCTGTTCACGACATATCAAAAATTTTAAAACTCCCGTTGCGCATCGGGCATGCGATCTAGATCCATCGTGCGCCAATAGCGTTGAATAAGAAAGTCAAAGAAAAAATTGACAGAAAACTTAATTCGTGTGTTCTAATTAATTTGCATGGTTTGTCAAAACACATATATGGTAATAAATTTTAAGGTTGAAGAATGGCGTGGCAAATACTTAATTCTTTCGAAAATATATACTTTAAAGTACTCGTCTCTTTTATATATATTCATGACAATACTGATCATTTCTGACTAAATTCAAAGACTTATTTGATTAACAAAAGATATTAGTATGAAGTGTGTTTCAGTTTATTTGTATATATGGACCACTTATTTTATCTTACCATCAAAGGTAGTACCTCCAACGCACATCGGGAATGAGACCCAAAACATTTATGGGTCTCACTCTCATTATTAGATATGTGGGTACTGCTATCGATGGTAGGATAGAAACTCATATATACTCTAACTAGTAAATGTTTGCACGCTATGATGGGCACATAACGAAAGTTTTACATTCATATTAAATTTCCTTAACAATGACAGAGCAAGAAATTAGAAAAAATAATTGACAGAAACTTAATTTTTTTAGAAATATATAATGTATAATACTCGCCTCTTTTATATATTCACAATTTCTATACAAAATCATAGATGTATTTTCCACTAAGTCATACTGTTAGTATAGATAGTGTGTTTGAGTTTCTATATACATAGAATTGCTTGTAAATGTTTGCATGCTATGATGTGCATGCACCGAAAGTTTTACATTAACATATAAAAAAATTTAAAAATATAACGGTATTATATTAATTTTTATTTTTAATTTATGTTTGATTTTCTGATTTGTATATTTTTACTAATTATACTTAATTTTATTATATATAATGACAATTTAATTTTGAAAAATATTCTAAACTATAATTTTTTTATCATCAAAACACGAACGATTTCGCGTTGTTTTGCACATAGTGCTGTCAACGTTAACACTATGAAAATGATTTCGGCGGGTCATACAACTACCAATCCAACTCTTTTATTTTGTTGAGATGAGCTATCATTCTGTCATATTTATATAAAAGGATTATGCAATTTACTTTCAAACTCGACCTATCATCTTGCCAAACATATATCTTTTTTCTTTCTTTCCGTTGCACTAATTGTGTATAATTACGTTGCATGTATGTGTAATTTATAAGAAACAATAATATTAATTCTTTGTTACAACCTTTTCTTTCTTCATGCACTAGAGCATTGATCTGATCCTCCCATCCATATTCCTTCTCTGTCATTGATCATTTACATTAAAATCAAAGGACCATTATATTTTTTATAAAAATGAATTAACCAAACAGCCTTAAAGATCCAGAATGGTCCAAAGTGATACAAGAGGAGGGTTGAGTTGCGCGAAACAAATCAGAGTGAATGTAAAATTAAACTCTTCATTGTAGTATTTGGACCAAGACGTTAAACAAGTCTAATTGTCTTTCGCACTGAGACGTTAAAGAAGTGTGTGTAGCCTTCTCACTGAGATGGTAAAGAAGTGAAGTTAGACACACAGCTTGGGTGCTTAGTGTGCAGTGGTGTTGCTAGGAGTTCTTGCGGCAGCTGGTCGTAGGAGCGGGTTGTAGCGAAGGGTCGCTGCAATCAAAGTATTCTAATGGAATCATTCCCGATTACGGAAGAAGGGGAGACGTAGGAGATTCAGCTCCAAAATTTCATAAACAAATCCCAGCGTATTTCTTTACTGTATTATCATTTACATTCATACGCACAACATGATTGTTTAATACGCTTAAAACTGTTTTATGGGATTTTGAATATAAGAGTTCAGTTTGAGTTATTTCCGTATGATTTTAATTCATTACTCAATCTGTATCTCGGTGCATTAACATTCAAGAACACTGATTGGTCAACTTGGTTTCAGAATCTGTTCACTATGCTTTAGATTCAATCCTGCTCTTTTTATACTATTCGGATTCAAACGATAATAAATACAACTAGCAGAATCAGTCGATGAACCCTTGTACGATTTCCTTCATGTAATAAATGTGCATTTACTTCTTGTATTGTGTTTCGTACTGCTTTATTAAATGCTCCTCTTTTTGCTCTAATAGGTAATCCTTGTACAATACTAACTCTGATAATTCTGATTATCTCCTCGAAATGTTCAACTGATATAAAGATTCTCTCAAGAAAATGCCTCAAGTTCTGTTCTGATCTGATTTATACGAAGCTCCAAATTTGATATCCTCTTCTAAATGCTCTATTCTGAGCTGAATTCCTAAGCTTATCTTTTCTGCACTTTGAACCTGATGTGAACTGTTCTTCTATTCTGTTAACTTAATATGCTCCAAATTGTTCCAAGACTGACTTAATCTTACTCAACTTAGATCTGATTGAGAAACGTTGTTAGGTCCAGCCTGATCTGATCTGCTAATCTCCGAGTTGAATTTCTTGTCACCAAAACTTAGAATAATATATTTAACAACACACACACAAATATATAGATGTGTGTGTGTGCGTGTGTGTATTTATCAAAACTAATTTGAACACTTTGTGTTCACTATAAACAACATAAGCTAAAAGTCAAATGATAAACCATACCTAAAAATTTCTAGTTTCATTTTGTTCGGTTCTATATGATTAATTAAGATTTTTTAAATGAAAAGTGTTGATTATTTTTTAAATATATTAAGTAATATATGTAGAATACAGAAGAAACTATACTAGTGAAAAACCAGAATCGCCTTAAATGTTTAAGATGTAATAATGTAAAGGTTTGGCCAAAATAGACCGAGGATTTCAGCTTTGATTAACCCCCAATACAATCCATTCAAAATTCAATTTATTAGATTAAATGCACAATGAATGTCTTAAGGAGATTTGGCCAATGTTTTCATTAATCAATATATATATATATATATATATATATATATAGTCAAATTTGGATGTCTAAATATTAAATTATGATAGATATTTTTATTATTTTAATCATTTCATTTGCCTATAAATAGGCTTGTAATCTTCATTGTAAATACACACAAAAATATACAAGTTCTCTCCCACTTTAATTCTCTCTAAATTAAGGAAATTATAGAGAAATAATAATTAAAGCAATGTACGCATTCCGTAGCCTAGGATTTTCGAACACCAGCGAAGGGTCAACCTTCACATGCTCTCCTCTATCACCCAGTTCATCTATGTAGTACAAAAGTTGCCTTCTCTTGATGTAAAGAGCTTCCGACTCCGTAAGCGGTCCACTTCTGCTGATTTCGACATTGGAGTCCAATGCATGAGCATGAACATGGCCTGTCTCCGAAGAAGAAAGCGACAGCAGAGGAAGAAACAGCAAAATACTGCTGAAGAACAAGAACCCACTACAAAAATCGAACTTTCGATTCATCTCACAGTACCAGACATGCAACAAGCTTTTCCCGAGCTTTTAGTGTTTAGTTTCTCAAAATGCGGTTCTTGCTCTCCTTCTGCTTAGAATGTGCAGATCTGAGAGCACAAAATGGGGAAAACTGAAGATGGGACTTCGGCGGCGGCGGCGGCGGCGGAGGCCGCGAAGGTGGTGGTGGCGAGTTTTGCAGAGAAGTGAAGCGGAAAAGGGTGGTACTTTGACTTGGGGGTAGTATGTGAAGGAATATGAGAGAAATAAAACAGCTTGCAAAGCCAACACTGGACAGCTAAATCACAGCTCAAAGCCCACTATATTATATTCTCTAAACCTCTCGCTATCTCTGTTTTTACTTATTTTAGGATTTATCATAATTATTATCTACCTATTCAAATTGCAAAAGATTAAATTGTCTGTTTTTGGGCTATCGCCTATTCCATTATTTATTTAAATAATGTTAGATATCTTGAAGGTTCCAGTTGTAGTGTAATTAGTTAAATTATTATATAACGATACAAGTATTTTTCAGAAAAAGGTGAAAAATAAATTTAAAGCGAAAATTACACAAATCCTCTGAAAAATGTTATGATGATTAAATTTAGAGTAAGTGGGTGTCTCTTATTTCTATTATTATTATAATTATTATTGGATAGTGAAACTACGCTGGAGGAAACACAGAGCCCGAGGTTGTCCATTTTTGTATTTATTTTTAAAATCATATATGGGAAGAGAAAATAAAATCGAAATATTTGTATAAAAGAGGAATTTCTTATAAAACATTAACAAATAAAGTAAATAATTACCTTTGAAATAACCTTGAATATATTCTTCTTGATTACTCCAAATGAACTTTTAATTATATATTAATAGGAAATTATCATTTCTCTATAATTTTCATAATTTATATAGAATAGAATTGAGAGAGAATTTGTATATTTTTGTGTGTTTTTCAAATGAAGATTACAAGCCTATTTATAGGCAAATGAAATGATTAAAATAATAAAAAGTCTAAATCACTTCATTTAATATTTAGACATCCAACAACTAACAACTAATACTAACCATCTAATTTTATTAATTATTCCACAATACTCCCCCTTTGGATGTCTTCATTACGTGTGTTGATACTGCCTCGTTAAAAACCTTACTAGGAAAAACCCAGTGGGATAAAAACCATAATAAGGGAAAAAGAGTGCAGTTACGTAATCTTTCTCCCCCTGTTGAAGAATCATGTGAAATCTCTTAGACGTCGCATTCCAATCTTGTATACCAATTTCTCAAAAGTCGATGTAGGCAATGATTTTGTGAAAAGATCGGCCAAATTTTCACTTGAGCGAATTTGTTGAACTTCAATATCACCTTTCTTTTGCAAATCATGTGTGAAAAAGAACTTTGGGGATATGTGTTTCGTCCTATCACCTTTGATGTATCCTTCCTTTAGCTGAGCAATGCAAGCTGCGTTATCTTCATAAATTATTGCCATAATAAGGGAAAAAGAGTGCAGTTACGTAATCTTTCTCCCCCTGTTGAAGAATCATGTGAAATCTCTTAGACGTCGCATTCCAATCTTGTATACCAATTTCTCAAAAGTCGATGTAGGCAATGATTTTGTGAAAAGATCGGCCAAATTTTCACTTGAGCGAATTTGTTGAACTTCAATATCACCTTTCTTTTGCAAATCATGTGTGAAAAAGAACTTTGGGGATATGTGTTTCGTCCTATCACCTTTGATGTATCCTTCCTTTAGCTGAGCAATGCAAGCTGCGTTATCTTCATAAATTATTGTTGCTGAGCTTTTACTTGTAGACAGACCACATTCCTTTTTTATATGGTAAATCATTGATCTCAACCAGACACATTCTCTACTAGCTTCATAGATTGCAAGTATTTCTGCATGATTTGATGAAGTAGCGACCATAGTTTGCTTTGTAGACCTCCAGGAAATTGCTGTTCCACCATAAGTAAATAAATACCCAGTTTGTGATCGTCCTTTGTGTGGATCAGATAGATATCCAGCATCTGCATACCCAGTTAGTTGCAAATCACAAGTATTGGAATAAAATAAACCCAAATCATAGGTGCCCTGAAGATATCTAAATATATGTTTAACGCCATTCCAATGTCTCCGTGTCGGAGAAGAACTATATCTTGCCAACAAATTGACAGCAAATGATATGTCTGGTCTCGTGCTATTTGCAAGAT
>KV008302.1:12254-42359 GCA_001598015.1 Dorcoceras hygrometricum
GCGGTATTGCCGCTCGCCCTCACATCCTGGTAAGAAACAACAACAATACAACAAGGTACAAGGACTACCAAAGCTGGAAAAAGGAATACCATGCGTGTATGCAACATGCTGGAATACAGGCATATAAACATGTGAAACGCAGCAATTACACAATTAGCATACACAGTCCTCAACCAGGACAACAACAAGCACGGAAATCCAACACAGCCATCTCGCACTTCATCCAAGCTACGTTCTTCGCTGAATTATAAGCTCAAAATCCATACCTTATACTGAGCAACAACTAACCCTGCGAGAAATCCCGAAGACTCTGGTAAAAGCCTGTTAAACACACGGCATACACAACGTAAATCTAACAGGTTGCTAACCAAGCTCACGGCTGGGAGTCTCACTCGACCAGCTGCCCAAAATACCTCAACAATAACATAGAAAGCTTAAAACTATGGCTAGAAACAAGGTCTCACCGAAAACCAGAACGTAGTTCTACCAAAACGACGCAACACTCGAACGGCAACAACTTCGCGTTCTAGCCAAATTCAGCTTCTAAAACTGGTATAAATTGGAAGAGCTTCTCAAGAGGAGTCCAACGCTACCTCGCACGAGCCAAAACAACCACTGGAACGACGGGAATTCGCCGGAAAACTCACGGCTGAACAGTGCTCTAGGGTTCAAAAGATAAGGAACGAAAGGCTGGAAATATTTTCTAAGTATGGAATTGATACCACAATTCGAAGACTCAGTCTTCCTATAAATAGCACTTGCTACGACTGGAAATCAATAACAATTATTGTCCACCGCCAAAACCAGTTGACACTAAACAAATTTCCCAAACCAGCAGACGCAAGAACCAACAGCTGATCTATTCAACAAACGCTAAAAATGATTAACGGCTGGTTCTCAAAACGGCATCGCACCAACTTACTCAAACGACGTCTCATACTACCAGCAGCTGGGTATCCAGTCGCAAGACAAAACAACGCAACGCTTCTCTCTGCTGGATCCAGTCGCAACCTCAAAACGCAGCGTTGCACTAATTCGAACGACGTCGCTCCACTGACGTCATCCAGTCGCAACTCTCGTGAAATACCAGCAGCAACCAATAGCGTCCAAACTCACTCGCAGCTGGACTCCCAGTCGCAACAACGAAACGACGACGCATCCTCTTCGAGCTACAGGAAAGTTGACCCGCGTTGACCTCTACATCTGCTGATCGACCAGCAGGAACTCAAACGCGATCTACCAGCTGGTACCAGACGCAACATACAAACGACGTCGCGCCAACTAATCTAAACGCAGTCGTTTTAGCCCTCAACGCAACTACGCTTAAGCATCTGCTGATCACAACAAACGCAACCAGACTTCACGCAAACGACGGCGTTTCAAGAATCTCGAGCTAAAACACGCTTCGACTGGTTTTGCCACCGACCAGTCGCTAGATTTCCAAACCAGCTGACACGTCATCCAGCAGGTACCTCAAATATGCGAAAATACAAAATCTCCAGAATTGCTCAACACACGAAAAGGAACCCGAAAATGCAACTCAAACACTCAAATAGAGATCTTAAACCAGCAGAACCTCTATTTATCGATTATTCCAACGAAAATTCTCAATTACAAATCCAGGTCTCACACCCTGGCTAACAATACTGATACATATAAATATGCTATACGCTACTGGGACACGCTAACCACCTCCTGGGGCACCACCAGCTGGGTTAAAACATCGATTATTCCAACGAAAATTCTCAATTACAAATCCAGGTCTCACACCCTGGCTAACAATACTGATACATATAAATATGCTATACGCTACTGGGACACGCTAACCACCTCCTGGGGCACCACCAGCTGGGTTAAAACCACGACCAGCTGTAAAACCTGGGTTCCCTGAAAACAACACAAACAAGGAAACAAACCAAGCCCCAGAGGGACATGGGGTCAAACCCCAGTACGGAGAGCAACTAAAACAGCTAAAGGAAAGCATAAGATAAAATGCAGATGCTATGCATGAGACACAGAACAAACGCTGAAGGCTACAACCAAAAATGGAGCCAAGGAACTCAAACATAGCTCCACAAGATCTTCAACAAACGATGGCCACTGGTGTGTGTTCAAAGTGTGGTAATGAGCCACTCGCCTTGACACTACAACCAAATACCAGATGCAACAAACAACTCGACCTGCCGTTGCCTCGCCCATGAACTGTGGTAGTTAACCACTCGGTGCATGGTGGCTAACAAATCCCAGCAGGGAGATGAGAGTGTGGTATCGCCGCTCGCCCTCGCATCCTGGTAAGAAACAATAGCACAATACGACAAGAAACGATACAAGATATATGAAATGAATGATGAACCATGCGTGTATGCATATCACTAAGGCAGCTAGCTAAACACAAACGCAACAGCTACCAAAATCCCGTATTCAAAACACCAAAACATTCCAGCAATCTCACATTAAATCTCACACCAATCCAAGCTGAATTCCAAGCTCAAACCCGTACCTTCTAAGCAACAATTACCAAAATTCATATTCCTCGAAGGTGAGAGCAAGGCACGGCCTGCACAAAATCTGCCAAACACACGATGCACAAATTTCAGGAAAAACCTACACAACCTCACGGCCCTCACAATTTCTCACGGCCAAACATTAAAGTTCACGGCTGGTAATTCATATGCACAAACCAGCCTTCAACCCTACTCAAACAACTTAACAGGAAGCTTAATACAAGACTGGGAACAAGATTACAAAGTTAAATCGAAAAGCTACCTGCATACGAAACGCACGAATGAGAACATCAACTTCGTGCTTTCATTCCAGCCAACTACAGCCTCCAAAATGGGTACGAGATGAAAGAGATTTCCAAGAGGAGTCCAACGCTACCTCGATCGTGAAAAATGGTGGCCGGAATCAACGGAAATCATCGGATAAAATCTACGGTGAATAGTACCCGAGGGTTTGAGAACAGAGAACTAAGGCCGAGAGAAATTGCTAAATATGGATTCTGTTTTTCCTCAATAATTGAAGGGCAACGCTCCAATTTATACACGCATGAGATCTGGTTAAAAGCCCTCGACAGAAACAGATTTCACAAGCAAAGCGCACTAAAAATGCTCAAAAGCCACGGTGAAATCTGGAAAACTAAACACTACGCTCGCTTCCAAAACCACGGTGAAATCTGGACGACAACTACGCTGGAATCTGGAACCAAAACACGCTGAAAGCTGGAAATATGCTAACACTAAAACGATGCCACACACTACGATGAAATCTGGAACCAAGAACGCTGGAAGCTGATCGTCGAAACAAGCGCTGGAATCTGGTCACCAGTACGTTAAACTCACAAAACAGATTTCTCGCTCAACGCAAGCATGCAGGAAGATCTCTACACAATATAGCGCACCAGATTTCACAAAACGCTACGACCAGATCTCTCCTCCCCACGCGGCATCCAGACTTCACCAAACAATTGCATCGTACGCTCAACAGCTCTCTCTCCCGCGCGCATCAGATCTCACCTACAGTACACAACACGCCGCACAGCAAGCGTCCAGCTTTCACCAGGAAATTTGAACAGATCTACGACCAGATCTCTCCTCCCCACGCGGCATCCAGACTTCACCAAACAATTGCATCGTACGCTCAACAGCTCTCTCTCCCGCGCGCATCAGATCTCACCTACAGTACACAACACGCCGCACAGCAAGCGTCCAGCTTTCACCAGGAAATTTGAACAGATCTCACACAAACACAAAACAGACCTCAAAAACAGATTTCTCACTCGAAATCTCAAAAATATCAAAATTTCCAGAATTTTTCTAAACGCGATTTCCAACCCGAAAATTCAAACGAAACCTTCAAATAGAACTCCGAATAACCAGAATTCTCCAAACACCGATTAACTCAACAATTAATCTTATATTACAATTTCAGGTCTCACATGATTTCTGCTATTATTATTGTGCATGTGTCATAATATCAGCTGTTTCATTTGCATACATGCATACTTTCCTGTTGATCTCTGTTCTGTCAGCTGTACACTATTATTCAGATCTGTGTGTACCGTGATGCTACGCCTGGGGATGAGCGGGTAACTCCCGTATGCCTCAATGCTTGAGGGCGAGCGGCAATACCGCACTCTCATCTCCCTGCTGGGATCTGTTAGCCGCTATGAGCGGAGTGGGTAGCTCCCACATCTCATGAGCTAGGCAACAGCAGGTGGAGTTGTATGTTATCTACTGTTTTTCTGTTTGCTGCATTTAATGCTCTCCGTACTGGGGTTTGACCCCGAGGTCCCTCTGAGGCTGTTGTGTTGTTTCCTGTTTGTTGTTCAGGTTTTCCAGGATTCACAGCTGGTCGTGGCTTTGATCCAGCAGGTGGTGCCCCAGGTGGTGGATAGAGTGTCCCAGTTAGCGTATAGCATATTATGTACTAGTGCTGTCAGTCGGGGAATGCCCTGTGCTTTAGTTCCTGTTCAGCTGTAGTTATGTCAGCTGTTGTATTGTTGATAGTACTTGTAATTGCTGTAATGTCGTATTTTGTAATGTAAACTGGGATTATTTTAAGTATTTTGTTATTTTAAATTATCTGTTTAAAACCGTCAGGCCAAGCGAAAATTTTAAGCCACTTTTTATTGCTTCCGCTATGTTTTTGCGTGGTTTAACTCTGAGTTGTGCACGAGACCTGACACGTGTTTGTTCTTATTCAGTTTCAGATTTTGTCGTACAAAACTATAGTTATAGTTTTGTATTATGACAGATTTTGAGTTTCTTTATTTTGTTGAAATATGTTCCAGAATTATTGCTTAATGAATTATACAGTTTCGTTATTTCAAAGATCAGATCTGTTTTAGTTCCGTGCCTTTTTAATGGTTCAGATCTGTCTTCCAGATATCGTATATGGTTTGCATTTAATTACATTCTAGCCCAGAAATTCGTAGCATACTGTTATTGTAAACGAGATCGAAATTTTTGTACTTTTCAATTTGAACCCCAAAGTTCTTAATTTAGTTCAAGAAAAGTCCAGTCGCTACAGTTGGTATCAGAGCATGGTCCTTGAGATAAACACACTTCCAGTCTGATCAGCTCTCTCCAGCCGCTTCTGTAATTCTAAGTTTTATTTTATGATCTAGCATAAAGGTAATCTCTCATAATAGAATTGTGGTGGAATTTGGGCTACCCATACAGATATGGCAGGACAAGCTCGGAGCAGGGTAACCAGCTGGGAATGGAGTAAAGCTGGGGAACAAGCTCAGTGAAGCAACCAGCTCAGGGATGAAACGATTGAAGGAAACCAGCTGGAAGGACACCAGCTGGTAGAACAGATCAGAAGTCCTGCCAGATCAAAATATTTTTGTTTAATCTCATAATACTAGAAGACAAACTAATTTGTTTGATCGAGACAGACAGAGCTCGAAGATTGCAAAGGCTGCAGAAGCACCGATGAAAAGAACTTAAGTCGAATATAGCCTGCAACGCATTAAAATCCAAAGGAAACAAGTACAATAGTGTCAAAAGACTTTTCAAACGGCTACAAGATTGTGTCCAACAGACAAATATGCTAAGCGGCTTTATATATCAAGATCATGAGAAGGAAGAAAGATAGAGAGATCCAGGCAGAGAGAGTAGGTGTGCATAAGCTAAAACAGAATACAAGCCCATTGCACAACCCTGGGAAAACATCGAGAGACCAGCTCACAGAGGAGCCCTTCCCAGTGTGTGAGATTCAACACTTTAAAGATTATACTTACACTGAAAATCTCACACACATACACATTCACTCACATTCGAGAGTTGAGAAAAACAGATTAGAGTGAATGTAAATTAAAAACTCTCCATTGTAGTCTTTGAACAGAGACGTTAAACAAGTCTAGTTGTCTTTCGCACTGAGACGTTAAAGAAGTGTCTGTAGCCTTTCTCACTGAGGCAGTAAAGAAGTGAGTTAGACACACGCAGCTTGCGGGCTGGTGTGCAGTGGTGGTTGCTAGGAGTTCTTGCGGCTGCTGGTCGTAGGAGTGGGTTGCAGTGAAGGGTCGCTGTAATCAAAGTCTTCTAGTGGATCCTTCCCGATTGCGGAAGAAGGGTATACGTAGGAGATTCAGCTTCAAAATTCCATAAACAAATTGCAGAGTATTTCTTTACAGCTTACTGCATTTACATTCACGCATTGCATATTTGTTTACCACGTATAAACCGTAAATGAGCTTTCGAATATAATAGTTCAGTTTGAGTTATTTCCACATGATTTTAATTCATTACTCAATCTGTATCTCGGTGCACAAATTTTCAAGAACACTGAGCTATTGTAGCTCAAGATTTATTGAACCATATTGCTTGTGTTAAACACGCTCGCAGAGCTGCAAGTAATCCGGACCAGCTCGTAAGAGCTGATGGTCCAGCTCAAGTGGATCTGGTTCATAAGTTGCGTGCTGGTTTTCAACTCTTTTAATTTAAGATGCACGTAACTGACGGGGTTGGTTTTTGGGTTGTGTGAGAGCCAACGTGAGTTGTGGCAGAACTCATGAACACCCCCCCAAAATCGATCCTATCAATTGGTATCAGAGCAGGTTGTTCTTGAATAGTGCATTTTTTCTTCGAAAAATTATTAAACGATTTTAAAAAAATATTCGTCTGCTCCGATAGTCCTTCGAAGTTTTTCGATCCTATCAATTGGTATCAGAGCAGGTTGTTCTTGAATAGTGCATTTTTTCTTCGAAAAATTATTAAACGATTTTAAAAAAATATTCGTCTGCTCCGATAGTCCTTCGAAAGTTTGTCTATGCTAAAAAAGTTTAAGGCTTTCAAAACTCATTTTATATGGATAGGGGGAGGAATGTCTATTGAATTGAAGAGCAGTTTCTCGAAAGGAAAGTGCAAAAAAATCTGCTCCGACGAGCTGACAGATTGCACGAGATCTTTGGACGCCAAGATCTCTAGGGCTGGCGAGGATATGTCTTAGGACAAAATGGAAGAGATTCAGTAAATTAAATCTTCTATTGCTCCTCTGGTCTAAATAAATGAGAACATTTGAGTAGCATAGATTATGCCTTTAAAATCTCATGCACATGTTTTTCACAAAATGTTATCCCTCAAAAAATGCTTTCATTTTCAAAATCAAATAACCCGTGCTCTGTTTATGGGAAGTTTTGTTTTAAACATTTTAGGGGGAGACACGATTTCGAAACCCCTTTTGATTCCCAGAAAGAGGGGGAGAAATATTTTCAAGCATAAACATACGTGCATATGTTTATTCAGATTTTGTGTAAATAAAAAATGGGAGATTGTTGGATCTGTTTATAAAGATCAGAATCTAAGATTGATTGACACAAAATCTGTTATATCTTACTAACGGGTTATATGACTTGTGCAGTGCATTTGATTAAGAAGGAAGGAAGATATCCAAACTGGAACAGTAAGGGGACGCCTAAGCTGGTTCGATTGAAGATATCTATGTTGGAACAGTGAGTGGACGCTCGAGCTGGTACAGCAGAAGTCTCCCATATTGCAGGGAACACCAATCTGGTCTACCAGCTTGATGCAAGAACAGCACCAAGCGCAGTAAAGTGAAGATCAGAATGGTTCAAGTGCAGATCAAGTGCAGCGTACAAGGGTGGTGTTCAAGTGCATAACCGAGTTGTTTTGGTGAGAGGCTAGACGAGCTCGAGGTGACCCCCGTACATTGGAGCAGAGGAAGAATCTGTACGGAAGGGGTACTCGATAAGTCTCCATAGAGCCAAGCTGGTATGGAAAGATGCGAGCTGGATAAACACATTACACCAGCTCGACATTTGATCCAGAAGAACTCTGAAGCAGATCAGCTTGGAGAACAGCTCAAATATAGAATCTTCCCAGATATAGGGGGCAGATTAAAGACCAGCTGGACAAGAAGAACAAGAGCAGCTGAGCTCAAGAGCAGCTGACAAGAGAAAATTAGAAGGTCAGCAAAAGCAGTTTGCTCGGAGCAGGGTAACCAGCTGGGAATTGAGTAAAGCTGGGGAACAAGCTCAGTGAAGAAACCAGCTCAGGGATGAAACGATTGAAGGAAACCAGCTGGAAGGACACCAGCTGGTAGAACAGATCAGAAGTCCTGCCAGATCAAAATATTTTTGTGTAATCTCAGAATACTAGAAGACAAACTAATTTGTTTGATCGAGACAGACAGAGCTCGAAGATTTCAAAGGCTGCAGAAGCGCCGATGAAAAGAACTTAAGTCGAATATAGCCTGCAACGCATTAAAAGCCAAAGGACGCAAGTACAATAGTGTCAGAAGACTTTTCAAATGACTACAATATTGTGTCCAACAGACAAATATGCTAAGCGGCTTTATATATCAAGAGCATTAGAAGGAAGAAAGAGAGAGAAATCCAAGTAGAGAGAGTGGGTGTGCATAAGCTAAAACAGAATACAAGCCCATTGCACAACCCTGGGAAGACATCGAAAGACCAGCTCACAGAGGAGCCCTTCCCAATGTGTGAGATTAAACACTTGAAAGATTATACTTACACTGCAAATCTCACACACATACACATTCACTCACATTCGAGAGTTGAGAAAAACAGATTAGAGTGAATGTAAATTAAAAACTCTCCATTGTAGTCTTTGAACAGAGACGTTAAACAAGTCTAGTTATCTTTCGCACTGAGAAGTTAAAGAAGTGTCTGTAGCCTTTCTCACTGAGGCAGTAAAGAAGTGATTTAGACACACGCAGCTTGCGGGATGGTGTGCAGTGGTGGTTGCTAGGAGTTCTTGCGGCTGCTGGTCGTAGGAGTGGGTTGCAGTGAAGGGTCGCTGTAATCAAAGTCTTTTAGTGGATCCTTCCCGATTGTGGAAGAAGGGTATACGTAGGAGATTCAGCTCCGAAATTCCGTAAACAAATTGCAGAGTATTTCTTGTAGCTTACTGCATTTACATACACACATTGCATATTTGTTTACTACGCATAAACCGTAAATGAGCTTTCGAATATAAGAGTTCAGTTTGAGTTTTTTCCACATTATTTTAATTCATTATTCAATCTGTATCTCGGTGCAAAAACTTTCAGAAACACTGAGATATTGTAGCTCAAGATTTATTGAACCAGATTTCTTGTGTTAAACAAGCTCGCAGAGCTGCTGGTAATCTGGACCAGCTCGTAAGAGCTGATGGTTCAGCTTCACGCTGATCTGGTTCATAAGTTGTGTGCTTGTTTTCAACTCTTTAATTTTAAAATGCACGTAACTGACGGGGTTGGTGTTTGGACTGTGTGAGAGCCTACGTGAGTTGTGGCAGAGCTCATGAACACCCCCCAAGTCGATCCTATCAATTGGTAACAGAGGAGGTTGTTCTTGAATAGTGCATTTTTCTTCGAAAAATTATTAAACGGTTTTTAAAAAAATTTGTCTGCTCTGATAGTCCTTCGAAAGCTTGTCTATGCTAAAAAATTTTAACGCTTTCAAAACTCATTTTATATGGATAGGGGGAGCAATGTCTATTGAATTGCAGAGCAGTTTCTCGAAAGAAAAGTGCAGAAAAATTTGTTCCGATGAGCTGACAGTTTGCGCGAGATCTTTGGACGCCAAGATCTATAGGGCTGGTGAGGATATGTCTTAGGGGAAAATGGAAGAGATTCAGTAAATTAAATCTTGTATTGCTCCTCTGGTCTAAATAAAGAGAACATTTGAGTATCATAGATTCTGCCTTTAAAATCTCATGCACATGTTTTTCACAAAATGTTGTCCCTCGAAAATGCTTTCATTTTCAAAATCAAATAACCCCGTGCTATATGTCTTAGGGGAAAATGGAAGAGATTCAGTAAATTAAATCTTGTATTGCTCCTCTGGTCTAAATAAAGAGAACATTTGAGTATCATAGATTCTGCCTTTAAAATCTCATGCACATGTTTTTCACAAAATGTTGTCCCTCGAAAATGCTTTCATTTTCAAAATCAAATAACCCCGTGCTATGTTTATGGGGAGTTTTTTTTTAAAAATTTAGGGGGAGACACGATTTCGAAACCCCTTTTGATTCCCACAAAAATGATACAAACAGAGTACTGTAAATCTTCTTGTTTCTTTTACAATGAAACTCTTTTACTAATGTAAACCAGAAGAATTCTCGAAGGTATTTCTGATAAGAACTGAAGAACTGTTCTTCGAGATGGTGACGACTGAGATAAAATATTTTTGAATCGTTGAGAGAATATGTGAGAGTGAACGAGAGAGCTTAAAACTTTCGAGAGAGAGAGAGTAACCAGAGCTTCCTTATTTGAAATCTTCAGCTATAAATACTCTTTCATCTTCAACGATCATTAATTGAGCCAGTAGACACAAACCTTGTTTGCATATCTTCATCGTATCAATGCATTAAATGCTCCATTAATGCTATGCAAAGGTTTTTCTGCTGTCGTCAGAGCTTTGTTGACTTTAATACCCAAAGTAGGTAAACATCTATAAACCAACTCTGCGTCCTGCAAAGTATATCCAAATAGCTCTGAACTTGAGTCTCTTTCACCCACTTTGTCTAACAGGCTTTATCTGATTAAATCTCGATCGTTGAATCATTTGGAATGAATATCTGATAAGCTTTGAAACTTAAATATGAAATCTGTTCGGTTCTGAACTGAAATCTGATTCAACTTTACAATCTTTTCTCCTTAACGAATCTCCCCCTTTTCTTTTCTTTTACAGATATATCCCATTATCTCTCTTTACTGTTCTCTGTCAAATCTGAAATCCCTTTACGCGTAACATCAGCTCTCATCGCTGTTCATATCTGAATCTGCATAGAACAAACAACTCGATTACTGAATCTGTTATGTACCTTAGAAACTTATAATCTGAAATCTGTTCTGTTATAGAAGCCTCTGAACTGAACTGATATCCTCTGATCTGATCTGTTCTGAAACCTCTAAACTGAACTGATCTCCTCTGATCTGATATGTTCTAAAAACTCTAAACTGACCCAAACGCTCTGATCTGAAATCGTCATGAAGGCCTCTGAATTGTTCTAAAACACTCTAATCTGATCTGAATATGCTTAGTCCAAATCTTAACGGATCTGAGTCCCCGATAACTTATAATCCAAATCTGATAGAACTCGATTACCTCAAATCTGGTATCTTAATGTTCAGTTCTTTATCTTGTTTATGTTATCACCAAAACTTATAAATTTTATCTCAACAATTTCCCCCTTTTTGGTGATGACAAAACTTAGCAGCCTATGACTTAAATAGAGACAAAAACAAATTGTTCCAAGTCTGATTTATATATATATATATATATATCCAAAACTGGCTAAGTACAAGAGATTTGTACAAAGAACTGAAAAAGAACGAAAAGAATCTGCCCAACCAAACCAACGACTGAAACCAGAAGCTCTTCCTTTGTATGAACTACTTCCTCTTTTCCTCGGTGGTTCACTCCTAATTCCACCACCACTTCCCACTACCAGATCTGCTTCTATCTTCAGGAGGCTGTGGACCTCGACTGCTGATATCTTCCTACTTTTTCTCATCACGGCCCCTATTAATGTAGGCTATGATTTTTGACATTTGAGCACTAAGGGTAGCGATGCCCGTCTGTGTTTCCTATCGGAAAACATTCAGATCATGAGCAAGATCAGCCTGCTGAGTCTTTAATTCTTGTTGGACATCGTGAATCAGATTTCTAAGGATGCGTCTTTGATTAGTAGAAGAGTTTGCAAACGCCGCTTCAAGGTTTGTGATCTTCGAAGAGAGAGCAGCCTTGAGATCAGCGACATCATCCCGTGTCCGCACCTGCTCTAATGTAATCTTATCAATAGAAGCTCTGAGCTGTGCGAACGACTCTGTATAATCTATGATAGGAATAGCAACAGCTGGTATAGAAAGCCGAGGAATGGCTTCTGTAGGCTCTGTGAAAGGAGGGTCAATCTGAAGAATATCATCAGAAAAGTTCATAGAAGAGTTATTGGAAGAACTAGGACTGGAAGGATTCAGATTTGCATCTAAACCTCTCTGAAAAACACCAAAAAATCCCGTCGGCTCTGCTTCTATATCCACAAATGGTCCTACAGCAACTATATCTCTACACAAATTATATGTACCGACTGGCTGCAGATGTCCAAAAAGATAAAACTGTACAATATCTACACAGACTTCAGCCCAGCGCCTTCGAACAATCCCAGAGTAAGGAGGTCGAGAGTCCAGATATTGGACTGGATCAATGAAAAAGCACATGGGGAAAAAAGCATCCACAGCTGGCCTCTGCGGCAGCTGCTTCCTCTTGTGAAAAAGATTTAACCTACATCCGCTTGTCCACCTATCTGTACCCTGTATAACTGTCCAAGACCCGTCAATCAAAATCAGCGGCCTTACCCAGCAAGTAGACTTGATGCTAGAACAAAATCGCAAAAGAATAGCACCACTTTGTACATCAGTCCTTTCGAGCAGATTGGAAGAAGAAGGTCGTGTCCAGTTCATCTGATGTTGCCACATTTGCTCCACCAAATTTGTCAACGCAAGGCGATGAGCTTCTGAGAGCATATCAAAGGCTTGAAGATCAATAGCTGTAGCGGCGTGCCGGATTCAAAATTGTTATGTCTCGCTTCCAAAAATTTTCACAGAAGCATCTCCTTGTGTTGGCGCCCAGGGCCGGATCCGGATCGCGCTCCCGGAGAACAGCGGAAGTTTCAAAATTTTGTGCCCGTGGTCGCTAATACAAGAGTAGTTCTGGAAATATAAACAATTTAAAACACAAACATTAAACAACAATTATTTAGATTGTTACCTGTCTGGCGACTAGGCGTCTGGCTCCGACTATTTCTCCAATGAAAATAGCACTTCTTTGGTTGCTCCTAATCCGGTCCACGACCGGTTTTTCCAATTCCTTCGTTGGAATGCACTAGAACCCCAACGAATATTTCACGAGCAGAATCTCCTCACCGGGACGATAGCAACGAAGTGCGGCGGCGGCGACGGCGACAAAGGGCGACGGAGCGACGACCAGAGAAGGGAGAGAGGGGAGAGGGGAGAGTTTGCTAAACAGATTTTGGTGCGAGTAAAATGAAAACCCCAGGGGCCCTATTTATAGATTTTCCATGGGCTGAAACCAGGTTAATGGGCTTGGGTCGGGCCCAGGCCCAGGTGAACATTGGTTACAATTCCATCATTGTGTCTTCATCATAATCCCGATCGACGATCAGATCGGACCGATCTACTCAGTTTACAAAACTGAACATTACGATGTGAAAATAATTTTTCAGACCACCTAATCCAAAATTGAAATGAATCAGACTCTAGAAATTTTTTTATAAAACATGTGCGGAAAACATAAACGGAAATTGTGGCTCGTTCCCTTTTCAAAATATTTCTAAACTATTTTCTCAACAATATTTTAATCATAATTAAAGGAATATTTAAAACGTTAAAACATCCATACGGTTCAAAATCAACTGAGTAAAAGTACTGAAATTAAATATGTTTAAAACCAATCATACTAAAAATGTATCTCACAAAGAATAACATCGCTGCGGTCACGGGGTACTGCTGCAGCAGACACTCAGAGTTAGCAGGGTCATCACCTGCACCATTTAAACCTAGTGAGCCTAGAGGCTCAGCATGCTCTATCTTGTATCATAACAAAGTACATACTAATAAAGTCGCATGCAAGCACATACTTGTAGTAGAATAACGTTAAAACATGAATGCGTGCATGATCTTAAAACATTGCTTCATACATTTCAAATCATATATAACATATACATACGTAAGGCATGACCTAGCATAACATGAAAATGTATGAGTCGTATCAGTGAATGCGAGCGGACGTGTGACTGATCAGTCGAATAACCAACGTACGTGATGGTGCGGTTCACCCGACCTTACCTCGGGATCCCTCACACCTCTATGCTTGCCACTTCACCATGTCGTGATCAAATGGATCCATAGGCTCATAATCATACATTAAAACAGGGGATACCCGGGCCCGGCTACCCGGCTAGCTCCCATCATTAAACTTTGCCATGTCACTTCAATCCCTCGGATTTTATCTTAAAAATAGACATGCCTGATCGTTTCATAAATCTCATGATGCGTGCATTTATTAAAATTATGAAATTTAAAAGGCTTAGCCCATCAATGTATATTTAATCATTTCCTTTAAAATATTTACGTAGATAGAATACTACATATATAATTAAATATATATTTACGGGCTTATACATTTTATAATTCGGTCAAGAACTGGTTCAGGAGCCTGGTCCACTACTTCTAGACTTAACATCGACCTTAACTTAGCTCATGACTTAAGTGTTCACCTTTAAAATTTCCCAACACCTTCAATTTTGACTACTTTTAATTCAATTTTGACTTTAGAAATCAAATGATAATTTTGACTAATTCAAAATCAATTTTGCTAATTTAAAATCAATTTTGACTTTAAAACCAATTTAATCAAATTTCTACTTGAAAATGACAACTTAATCCAATTTTGACTCAAATGACCAATTTTGACCAAAAGACCGATTTTGACCAAATTGAAACCCAGAAATCACTTTTGACTTAAGTAAAAATAAAAAGACTCCAATTTTGACTAAAAAAATTAAATATAAACATCAACTCCAATTATACTTAAAAGTTTGACTCAAATTAAAACATTTGACTATTTTCTTGAAAATTGGACATTTGACTAAAAATTAAAATAACGGGTCCATAATTAAAATAACTCGGGTCAAATTTAAAACATTTTGACTCGAGACTCGATGAACCGACCCCGGTCTAACCGAACCAATCGGTCCAGCCGAACCGGCCGGGCCATGCAAAGGACCCCCAGGTCCATCCCCTTCCAATGGGACCAACCATGACCCCAACCGTGAGCCACAACGGCCGCACGATGGCTGGGAACCCACGGCTTGCGCACGGGCGCAACACGATGCGACACTCTCGAGTGGTTCTTGGTTCAATCCCGATATGGACACTTTCTCCACTCCTATGGACCATCACTCAACAGCCTAGCCACGGTCCCTAGTCCCTTTAACGTCCCGTGAAAGAAGCCACACATGGTTAACTCAAAAACATTAAAGAAAAAAACATGTGTAATGCATGGGTCCAAAACAATTAAGCATGGATCTAATACAAAAGATGTAGATCATGTGAAGCCACATATAATTCATGCAATAAATCATTAAAAACAGTTTAATATGGTTTCCATGGTGAGAAAAAGGATTGATATCACATTCCTGGTTCGTAGCGAAGGTAGATCTGCGAGTTACCGACGCCGTAGACACGAGATCGGGGCACCACCGGCTTTGGATCACCAAGCTTCACCAAGGAAGTGGATTTTCGAAACTTGTGCTTAAGGGGAAGGAGGGGGACGGCTGGTGGAGCTTTTGGAGGCTAGGTTTTGTGATTAATTTGGTGTTTAAGAGAATGCGACAATTTTGACCCCTAATGATTTAATTAAGAAAAGGGAATAAAAGTGACACGCTTGCCCCTCCATTTAATTGAAAAGATAATTAAAACTTTGACTTGGCATTGAAAATGGCTAATTTTCGAAATTAAAGCCTCCGAAAATTTTAAAACACCTTAAAATTCAATAAAACAGCCCGTATAGGCGAAAAACGGGTTCCCCTAAAAAATACTAATAAAAATCCTCATTTTCTGAAATTGTTGCTCAAAATAAAATAAATTTATTCTTAAAAATATAATAACTTAAAAATCTCAAATTATTTTCTTTCCGGTCGACCCTAATCTCGTCCATGCGTTCGTAACTCAAACAGGCTGAAAACAAGTCATGCATACCATGCACATAAAATCATAAATAAATCATAAAATATGGCATGTAATCATCTAAAATTATATTCCCCCTAGTCATGCACTCATTCAACGTATTTAGGAATTTCTAGGCGTTACAACTCCCCCCATTATAGGAATTTTGTCCCTGAAATTGAGTACGTACCAAATAACTCCGGGTAGCGCGTCCGCATATCGGCCTCAGTCTCCCAGGTAGCTTCATCCTCCGAGTGATTCTGCCATCGGACCTTGACCATCGGAATACTCCGTGCTCTCGGCCCATGCTCCTACCTAGCTAGAATCTGCACTGGTCGCTCCTCAAAATATAAATCCGACGCCAACTGGAGCGGCTCAAAATCCAACACATGAGACGGATTCGGAACATACTTTTGCAGCATCGAGATATGGAAGACATTATGTACCGCTGACAAGCTGGGTGGTAACGCTACTCGATACGCTAGAGTACCCACCCTCTCCAAGATCTCAAATGGCCCAATAAATCTCGGGCTGAGCTTGCCTCTCCGGCCAAAGCGCATCACGCCCTTCATGGGCGATATCCTCACAAACACATGATCACCCACAGCTAGCTCCAGATCTCGTCGTCTCTGGTCGGCATAACTCTTCTGACGACTCTGGGCTGTCCTCATCCTATCCCGAATCCTCGTCACAATATCCACCGTCTGCTGCACTAACTCCGGCCCAGTCAGCACTCTCTCTCCAACCTCATCCCAGTGCACGGGATATATGAATCTCCTCCCGTACAGCGCCTCATACGGAGCCATCCCAATCGATGCCTGAAAGCTGTTGTTGTACGTGAACTCTACTAGCGGCAATCTCGAGTCCCACGTACCCTGGAAATCAATGACACAAGCTCTCAGAAAATCCTCCAGAATCTGGATGACCCTCTCTGACTGTCCGTCTGTCTGCGGATGGAAAGCTGTACTGAATGACAATCTAGTCCCCAAAGCAGCATGTAAGCTCATTCATAACGCAAACATAAATCTGGCATCTCTGTCCGACACTATAGAGACTGGTATGCCATGCAGTCTGACAATCTCTCTGATGTAGAGCTCTGCATACGGTTATCACCCATATAGCCGTGTAATCCCTGGGACTCCTGGGTAACCAAACCATGAAATCCATCGTAATATGCTCCCACTTCCACTCAGGAATAGGGATTGACTGCAATAACCCTGCCGGTCGCTGATGCTCTGCCTTGACCTGCTGACAGGTCAAGCACTCAGACACGAATCTCCCAATATCCTTCTTCATCCCCAGCCACCAGTACAAAGTATGCAAATCTTTGTACATCTTCTTACTCCCTGGGTGGATGGAGTACGTCGATGCATGAGCCTCAGATAAGATCTCTACTCTCAACTGTCCACTAAACGGCACACACATACAGCCTCTGAAACGGACTATCCCATCCTCAACTGTGTACAGCCCTCGTCCTCTGTCCTCATCATGTTGTCTCCATTGCTGCAACTGCTCATTGGAGGCCTGCCCCTCTCTATTCTGCTCTCAAAGAGTCGGCTGAATAGTGAGCGCTGCTAAACTTGGCGCACAGCCCCCCGAATAGAACTCCAGACTGAGTCTCTGAATCTCGGCCTGTAGTGGCCTCTCAACTGACAAACACGCCACTACTGCAGTATTCCGGCTCAAAGCGTCTGCCACTACATTAGCTTTACCCAGATGGTAGCTAATGTCACAGTCATAGTCCTTCACCAACTCTAACCATCTGCGCTGCCTCATGTTCAGCTCCTTCTGGATGAAGAAGTACTTGAGGCTCTTGTGGTCGGTGAATATCTGACACTTCTTGCCGAACAAATAGTGCCTCCAAATCTTCAGCGCAAACACCACTGCTGCAAGATCCAAGTCATGCGTCGGATAGTTCTGCTCATAACTCTTCAGCTGCCTCGATGCATAGGCAATAACCTTACCACCCTGCATCAGAACTGCACCCAAACCTCTCAGAGAAGCATCTGTATAAACCACAAACTCCTCGTGGTTCACTGGCATAGCTAACACTGGTGCTGAAGTAAGGGCCTCCTTCAGCTGATCAAAGCTCATCCGACACTCGGGACTCCACACATACTCGCATTCTTCTTGGTCAGAACTATCAAGGGCACTGAAATAGAGGATAAGCCCTTGATAAATTTGTGATAATAACCTACCAAGCCCAAGAAACTACGAATCTCCGCTGCATTCCTTGGAATCCCCCAATTTTGCACTGCCTCCACCTTCGATGGGTCGACTGAAATACCCTGTTCATCAGATCCATGAAAATCGCTGGGGCATTCGTCAGGCCGAACGGCATCACCAAGAACTCATAGTGGCCGTAGCATGTCCGAAAAGCAGTCTTGGACACGTCCTCCTCTCTAACTCTTAGCTGATGGTAGCCATATCTCAAATCAATCTTCGAGAACACCGAAGCTCCCTGCAACTGATCAAATAAATCCTCAATCCTCGGGAGTGGGTACTTATTCTTCACTGTGGCTCTGTTCAGCTCCCGATAGTCAATACACAACCTCATGCGACCATACTTCTTCTTCACAAACAACACTGGTGCGTCCCATGGAGAAAATCTAGGGCGTTTGAACCCCTTGTCGAGCAACTCCTGAATCTGCTCCTTAAGCTCCTTCAGCTCGGTAGGAGCCAATCGATGCGGTGCCTTAGATATAGGCACTGTACCTGGTATAGATCAATAGAAAACTCCACCTCTCGCTCCGGTGGAACTCCCACTACATCATCAAGGAAGACATCTGCATAATCTCTGACTACCTCCACATCAGATAGTGAAGGGCCTGCTGAATCTCTAGAAGCGGTAACACTGGACAAGAATTCCTAAAAACCGTGCTCCACTAGCTTCCTGGCCTGAAGGAAGGATATAATATGGGCTTCCGCGGCCTCCTAGCTGACTCAAATAAGAAGGCCTCCTGCCCTGGCGGTCTGATAAACATGATGTGAGACCCGAACATTTTGCCGTTCAGATGTTGGTCGGGTTTGGACCAGCTGTTGGTTGATGTGCTTGATGTAGCCATCGGATGTCGATAAGTGTTAGAATCAGCGGTTGGAAATATATCAGACGTTGCGTGGGAGACGTTTGTTTGAGTATCAGCTGTTGAGTCAGCCATTGGTGACATCTAATTCAGATGTGTGTATCAGCTGTAGCGATAGGAATCAGTTGGAGCAGCAGTGCTTCGTTAGATTTTGGAAGTTGGATTCAGTCGTTGCGTGTTAGCGTGTTTCGTAGCGGGTAGAAAAACTACGTCGTTTGGATTAGTCGAGACGACAATGTTTTGGATTAGCGCTAGGAGATTCAGCTGTTGGTGTGTTAGCGCGTATTCAGCTGTTGCGAGAGATCAGCTGTGACTAGTGGGTGACGTGTCCATCGGTAGTCTCTGCGACGTCGTTTTGTTGAGTTATTCGCTGTTTAGCGATAGGACATAGCTGATGCGAGATTTCAGCTGTTGGTTAGGAATATTAGTTGTGACAACTGAGTTTGTCGGTGGACCTGTTTCTCAGTAGTCAGTTGTGACTTTAAATAGGGGACTTAGCTGTTGTTCTCTATCATTGTTTCCCCAACATTTAGAAATATTTCCCGATAGCAAATATTGTCGCGATACCCTAGTTACTGTTCACCGTAACCTTATCCGTCCTAATTGCCGGTGGTAGACAGCTCCGACGAGAGTGAGAAGGGTAGCTTTGGACTCCTCTTGCTAAGGCGCTTCGTTCTATACCTCTTTAGAAGGATTTGGAGGAGCTGGAAGAGGATCGTAGGATCGCTAAGACATCTCCCTTGTGTAGTTTGCTAGCATAAGCGTCCCTGTCGTGCCGGTAGTTCGTTGGGGTGACAGATCTGTGTTGCTCGGACTTTGTTGTGGCAGCTGCGTGTGGTAATTGTAGCTCAGAAGTTGAGGTACGGATGTTGAGCTTATTTTACAGCGTGGATCTGGCATGGGTATTATGCGTGATTGCTGTGTATGCATTGCATTGTTGTTTATGTGCTGGTTCAGCTATTGCATTGCATACGCATTGTCATTTTCATTTCAGCTGTTGTAGCCTTGACTTGTTGTGCTGTTTCTGTTGCATACCAGGATGCGAGGGCGAGCGGCAATACCGCACTCTCATCTCCCTGCTGGGATCCGTTAGCCACCATGCGCTGAGTGGTTAACTACCACAGTTCATGGGTTGGGCAAAGGCAGGTAGAGCTGTTGATGCATCTGGTAGTCGGGTGAGGTGTAAAGTTGAGTGGGTAATTCCCATATTCTTGTACACTCACCGTGGCCACCATTCCTTGCAGAATATGTTGTCAGCTGTGAGCTATGCTTCGAGTTCTTTGGCTCCCTGTTGAGGTCGAAGCCTTCGGCTGTTGTCCTGTTTCTCATGCATAGCATCTGCATCTTATCTTTTGCTGTTCATAGTCTGTTTTATAGTTGCTCTCCATACTGGGGTTTGACCCCGAGGTCCCTCTGGACTGTTGTGTTTGTTTGACTGTTTGTTGTTCAGGTTTTCCAGGTTATTCCGCTGGCCGTGGCTTTGACCCAGCTGGAGGTGCCCCAGGAGGTGGATAGAGTGTCCCAGTTATGTATAGTATTTATATGCACTGGTATCACTGCGGGTGGGATGTCCCGTGTGATGCATAGACTTTTATAGCTAGTAGTCTGTCTGTTCTTTTGCTATATTTGGCCGTTGGGCAGTACTTGTATTGTTTGTAATGTACTGTTGTGGATTTATAAAACTGGGATTATTTTGAGTATCTTGTATTTTTAAATTATCTATTTTAAATCCGTCAGGCAAAAGCAAAAATTTTAACCACTTTTTAGTTGCTTCCGCTTTTTTCTGCGTGGTTAATCACTGATGTGAGCACGAGGCCTGACATTTTTGGTATCAGAGCTTAAGCTGGGATAAGCTCGATTCTTTGATCACACTTGAGTCTAGGCACAGTGTTGTGTGTTGTTTGTGCTTGACTATGTGATTGATGTGCTGCATATTGTTTGCGTTATGTGATTTCTATGCTGTATCTGTTCTGTATTATCTTATCCTGTTTAGTGCCTTCATAGATGCCGGATAGATGTAGGGGTAGAGGTAGGGGGCAGTTTCAGGAATCAGAAGGTCAGAACGAGGATCATCGTAGTGTTCCTCTTCATGGTCGTGGTAGGCGTGTGGAGGATGAGGTTGATGACTTGAGAGCCCGAGTGGACAGCATGGAAATTGTGATGTCGAGGTTCCAAAGGATGAGTCCCCAGGTTTTCAACGGTGATGAGTCTAGCGCTGATGCGGACTCTTGGTTACAGCATATCACGGGTCTGTACGACCGTGTGCAGTATAACAATAGACTTAGGTTGAGTTTGGCGACTTTCCAGCTTAGGAAAGGTGCGGAGCGCTGGTGGAGAGGCGCTTCGAGGACTTTGGAGGAGACCGGTGTGGGGATTACTTGGGACAGTTTCTGCGTTGCCTTTCGGCAGGAGTAAGTTCCGGAGTCGTACGCGAACACTCGTGAGCGAGAGTTTGATAACTTGGAGCAGGGTACAATGTCTGTGCGGGACTATGCTCGGTTGTTTTCTTCTCTTTTGGCGTATGTTCCGCATGTTGCTGGTCGGGAGAGGGCCAAGAGGACTAAGTTTCTTGAGGGTTTGAACGAGGAGTTGTATTCGTTGGTGTTGACGAGTAAACCGAAGAGTTATGCCGAAGATGTGGATAATGCGATCGACATAGAGGAAGGTCTGCAAAACCGGAGGTCTCATGATAGGCCTCAGGGTGCTCAGAGTGTCCGTCCCGCTGTTCAGGGAGCGCAGTCTTCCCAGTCTTTGCAGTCAGCCCATCAACCCCCGCAGCAGTAGCAGCAGCAGTTAGCTCAGCAGTCTGGACGCCATAGGTTTAGAGTTCGTGGCCAGCAGTTCAAGAAGAAGGCGGGTTCAGGTTCTTCTGGTTCTGGTAGCTCTAGTAGCAGTGGTTCTAGGGCAGAGTTTTGTGGCTTATGTGGAGGCAAGCATCCGTCGACTCAGTGCGTTGGTGTGCAGGGCTCGTGTAATATCTGTGGTCAGTATGGGCATTTTGCGAGAGTGTGTCTGTTGGCTGGATCGCAGCAAGCCGCAGCCCCACCTCAGGGTCGAGGAGGATCGTCTAGGGGTCGTACCCCTCAGTTTCAGCAGCCTAGGATGGGAGAGACGCAGTTTAGGCCGTTCCAGTTGCCTGGTCCGTCGCGTTTCAGACAGTCTTCTCGCGCTTTTCTCTGGACCCCAGCATGCTCAAGCGAATGCCATTACTAGGGAGCAAGCGGAGGGCGCGCCGAGTGGAGTGATTGCATGTAACTGTTCTGTCTTTGATTTTCCTGCACGCGTGTTGTTTGACACCGGCGCATTGCATTCGTTTATTTCTGATGCATTTGTGGTTGAGCATGGGTTGCATACCACTTTCTTCCGTGATGTTGTGTCTGTTTCTACTCCTGGAGGCGCTAGCCTGTTTTCCCAAGAGGTTTTGTTGGATGGCGTTTTGAGGTTTGGTGAGCATGCGTTAGAGCGAATTTGATTCGTTTGATGTTGTGGGATTTTGACTGTATAGTGGGAATGGACGTGTTGTCAAGCTATAGGGCCACTGTGGATTGTTTCCATGGAGTTGTGCGTTTTAGGCCTCCGTTTGGCAAGAAATGGAATTTCTATGGCCATGATTCCCAGTCGAAGATTCCGTTAGTCTCTGCGATGGAGATGTTCAGCCTTTTGTCTTTAGGGAACGCTGGCTTATGATTTATGCATTGGACGCATCTTCTTCTTCGTGCATGGAGCTTTGAGACGTCCTCGTTGCTCGAGATTTCCTCGATGTGTTTGAGGAGGTTCCTGGTTTTCCTCCGAGAAGGGAGATCAATTTTAGCATCGAGCTGGTACCTGGTACAACTCCGATCTCGAGAGCCCCGTATCATTTAGCGCCTGCGGAGTTGAGAGAGCTTAAGGTGCATCTTGACGACTTGTTAGAGAAGGGTTTTATTAGACCTAGCATGTCGCCGTGGGGAGCACCTATCCTTTTCGTGAAGAAGAAGGATGGATCGATGAGGATGTGAATTGATTTCCGACAGTTGAACAAGGTTACAGTGAAGAATAAGTACCCGTTGCCTAGGATCGATTACTTGTTTGACCAGTTGCAAGGGTCTGCGTTTTATTCGAAGATCGATCTGCATTCGAGGAACCATCAGTTGCGCATCCGAGAAGCTGATGTTTCGAAAACTGCTTTTCGTACGAGGTACGGACATTATGAGTTTTTGGTTATGCCGTTTGGTTTGACAAATGCCCCTGCAGTTTTCATGGATTTGATGAATAGAGTCTTTAGAGAATTCATCAATAAGTTTGTGATAGTGTTCATCGATGATATCCTGGTGTACTCTAAGACTCTGATGGAGCATAAGGAGCATTTGAGAGCTGTTCTCCAAACTCTTCGAGACTCGCAGTTGTATGCCAAGTTTTCTAAGTGTGAGTTCTGGCTGGAAAGAGTTGTGTTTCTGGGTCATGTGATTTCAGCGGATGGCATTTCTGTGGATCCCAGTAAGGTAGATGCTGTTTTGAACTGGGAGCGTCCTAGGAATGTGTCGGAGGTTCGTAGTTTCTTAGGTTTGGCTGGCTATTACCGTAGTTTTATAGAGCGTTTCTCTAGTATAGATAGGCCGATGACTCAGCTGACTCAGAAGGACAAGCGGTTTGTTTGGACTGAGCAATGCGAGAATAGTTTTCTCTTGCTCAAGGAGAAGTTGACTTCAGCACCTGTCTTGACTTTACCGTCTGTTTCTGGTGGATTCGTCGTTTGTTCTGATGCTTCGCTCAATGGATTGGGCTGTGTGTTGTTTCAGCATGGTTGAGTCATTGCCTATGCTTCACGACATCTGAAACCGCACGAGACTCGATACCCAGTTCATGATCTGGAGCTAGCAGCTGTGGTCTTTGCGTTGAAAATTTGGCGCCACTATCTGTATGGTGAGCAGTTTGTGGTGTACTCGGACCACAAGAGTTTGCAGTATTTGTTTTTGCAGCCTGACTTGAATATGAGACAGCGTAGATGGATGGAGCTGCTTAAGGATTTTGATTGTGAGATCAATATCAGCCTGGGAAAGTCAATGTAGTGGCTGATGCATTGAGTAGGAAGGCTCAAGGTGAGATGCTTGCTTCGCTGTATTTTTCTAAGGACCGTGAGAATCTTAGCACTACTGGTTGGAAGTTTTACCCAGCTGATGATTATGTGGTGGTGTCTTCCTTCCAAGTTGAGCCACAGATTGTTTCGAGCATTAGAGCTGCTCAAAGGACAGATCCTTCCATCCACGAGTTGAAGTTGAAGGTCAGGGCTGGACAACTGGAGAATTATTCGGTCTCAGCGGATGGTTGTTTGCGTTTCCGTGGTCGGTTGGTTGTACCCAATCTGATAGATATTAAGGAGGAGATCCTTAGAGAAGCGCATTGCAGTAGAAACAGTGTTCATCCGGGTGCACGGAAGATGTACCATGCGTTGAAGCCGCACTTTTGGTGGGATGGTTTGAAGAGCGACGTTGCTGGTTTTGTTGCTCGTTGCTTAAACTGTCAGCAGGTTAAGGCTGAAAGGATGAGACCTGGTGGTCTGTTGCAGAGTCTGGAAGTGCCCCCGAGATCCAAGGTTTACTTCCAGGTTTTGGAAGAGTTTGCAAGCAGCTTTAGGTACCAGATTGACTATGAGTACAGCGTATCACCCCCAGACAGATGGTCAATCTGAGAGAACTATCCAGACGTTGGAGGATATGTTGAGAGCTGTTGTGATGGATTTTGGCGGTAGCTGGCAAGACGTGTTGTCTCTAGTTGAGTTTTCCTACAATAACAGCTATCAAGTGAAAATTGCATGGCGCCGTTTGAGGCTTTGTATGGTAGGAAGTGCAGATTGCCTGTGTGTTGGGAAGAAGTGGGGGAGAAGCAGCCGTCTTTCCCAGATTTTGTGCGGCAGATAAAGGATCATGTGAATTTGATTCGTCAGCGGATGAAAGCTACCCAGGATCGCGAAGCCAGTTATGCGAATAAGAGGCGTAGGCCTTTAGAGTTTCAGGTTGGTGATTAGGTGTTCCTTAAAGTTTCTCCTTTCCGAAGTGTTATGCGCTTTGGTCACCAGGGAAAGTTAGCCCCTCGTTATGTTGGACCGTATGATATAGTTGAGAGGATTGGCCCTTTAGAGTATCGGCTGTTGTTGCCAGCAGAATTGTCTTCTCTGCATGATGTCTTTCATGTTTCCATGTTGAGGAAGTATGGCCAGATCCCTCTCATGTGTTGAGAACAGACGAGGTAGAGCTTGATCAGATGTTGAGTTACGTTGAGTATCACTTGTGGATTTTGGATCGTAAAGATAAACAGCTGAGGAACAAGACCATTCCCTTAGTGATGGTTCAGTGGAGCAAACATGGCAGAGAGGAAGCTACTTGGGAACTGGAAGAGAAGATGCAACGTGAATGGCCGCATCTCTTTGCGTGAGTGTTGCATCAAATTCCAGTAGTTGTTTGCCCAGTTACCATGAACTCGTGGGTTCAGTTGAGTTGTTCCTGGACTTGTTGATTTCAAGGACGAAATCGTGTTTTAGTGGGGGAGAGATGTGAGACCCGAACATTTTGCCGTTCAGATGTTGGTCGGGTTTGGATCAGCTGTTGGTCGATGTGCTTGGTGTAGCCATCGGATGTCGTTAAGTGTTATAATCAGCGGTTGGAAAGATATCAGACGTTGCGTGGGAGACATTTGTTTGAGTATCAGGTGTTGAGTCAGCCGTTGGTGAAATCTGATTCAGATGTGTGTATCAGCTGTAGCGGTAGGAATCAGTTGGAGCAGCAGTGCTTCGTTAGATTTTGGACGTTGGATTCAGTCGTTGCGTGTTAGCATGTTTCGTAGCGGGTAGCAAAACTACGTCGTTTGGATTAGTCGAGACGACAGCGTTTTGGATTAGTGCTAGGAGATTCAGCTGTTGGTGTGTTAGCGCGTATTCAGCTGTTGCGAGAGATCAGCTGTTGGTTAGCGATCAGCTGTGACTAGCGGGTGACGTGTCCAGCGGTAGTCTTTGCGACGTCATTTTGTTGAGTTATTCGCTGTTTAGCGATAGGACATAGCTGATGCAAGATTTCAGCTGTTGGTTGGGAATATTAGTTGTGACAACTGAGTTTGTCGGTGGACCTGTTTCTCAGTAGTCAGTTGTGACTTTAAATAGGGGACTTAGCTGTTGTTCTCTATCATTGTTTTCCCAACACTTAGAAATATTTCCCGATAGCAAATCTTGTCGCGATACCCTAGTTACTGTTCACCATAACCTTATCCGTCCTAATTGCCGGTGGTAGACAGCTCCGACGAGAGTGAGAGCGGTAGCGTTGGACTCCTATTTCTAAGGCGATTCGTTCTATACCTCTTTAGAAGGCTTTGTAGGAGCTTGAAGAGGATCGCAGGATCGCTAAGACATCTCCCTTGTGTAGTTTGCTAGCATAAGCGTCCCTGCCGTGCTGGTAGTTCGTTGGGGTGACAGATCTGTGTTGATCGGACTTTGTTGTGGCATCTGCGTGTGGTAATTGTAGCTCAAAATTTGAGGTACGGATGTTGAGATTATTTTACAGCGTGGATCTGGCATGGGTATTATGCGTGATTGCTGTGTATGCATTGCATTGTTGTTTATGTGCCGGTTCAGCTGTTGCATTGCATACGTATTGTCATTTCCATTTCAGCTGTTGTAGCCTTGCCTTGTTGTGCTGTTTCTGTTGCGTACCAGGATGCGAGGGCGAGCGGCAATACCGCACTCTCATCTCCCTGCTGGGATATGTTAGCCACCATGCGCCGAGTGGTTAACTACCACAGTTCATGGGTTGGGCAACGGCAGGTAGAGCTGTTGATGCATCTGGTATTCGGGTGAGGTGTAAAGATGAGTGGGTAATTCCAATATGCTTGTACACTCACCGTGGCCACCATTCCTTGCAGAATCTGTTGTCAGCTGTGAGATATGCTTCGAGTTCTTTGGCTCCCTGTTGAGGTCGAAGCCTTCGGCTGTTGTCCTGTTTAGCATGCATAGCATCTGCATATTATCTTTTGCTGTTCATAGCTGTTTTATAGTTGCTCTCCGTACTGGGGTTTGACCCCGAGGTCCCTCTGGACTGTTGTGTTTGTTTGCCTGTTTGTTGTTCAGGTTTTCCAGGTTATTCCGCTGGCCGTGGCTTTGACCTAGCTGGAGGTGCCCCAGGAGGTGGATATAGTTTCCCAGTTATGTATAGTATTTATATGCACTGGTATCACTGCGGGTGGGATGTCTCGGGTGATGCTTAGACTTTTATAGCTAGTAGTCTGTCTATGCTTTTGCTATATTTGGCCGTTGGGCAGTACTTGTATTATTTGTAATGTACTGTTGTGGATTTATAAAACTGGTATTATTTTGAGTATCTTGTATTTTTAAATTATCTATTTTAAATCCGTCAGGCAAAAGCAAAAATTTTAACCACTTTTTAGTTGCTTCCGCTTGTTTCTGCGTGGTTAATCTCTAATGTGAGCACGAGGCCTGACACACGATCCTCCGCTGAAAGTCAATCACTGCTCCAAACTCTGTCAGCCAATCCATGCCTAGGATAAGGTCGAATCCTGACATCGGCAAAATGACCAAATCCGCTCTGACCGCGTGATCCTGAAACGCCATCGTCAAACCCTGCACGACGCTGGTCGTCGTGAACTCCTCTCTTGACGGAACCGTCACGGCGAGAGCTACACCCATGCTCTTCGGAACAATACCCATCCTCTGTGTGAACGCACTCGAAATAAACGAGTGGGACGCCCCTGAGTTTAACAAAGCGAGTGTAGTGACACCAAGCACACGAATCTCGCCTGAAACAGAAACGTCACACAGGTAAGCCTTTACAGTCATACTAAATCCCAAAAAGCAGTTTAGATACCTAAAATATTTCTAAGTTCGCTAGTCCTATCCGTCACAGTTTTCAAAGTAAGTCCTAGAAGATCTAATAGTCCTCACTTATTTTACTTAGCAACTAAGGCAACAAATTTCTTAATAGTGCTCTATCTAGCATGCAATTCTAAAACACCAATATAGCAACATAACAAGTACGTAAATCTAAAGCGGAATACCTGTGAGCAATGTCGTGTCCGGATCCGCAGCCTCTGCTTGCATCACAAAAACACAACCTGTGGTCTGTCTCCTATTAGGGCAATCCCTAGAAATATGCCCTGGCTCCTTGCAGTGAAAGCACCTGCCAGATCAAGCCATGCAAGGTCCTGAATGCTGCTTATTACACTCCTTGCAGACTGGGAACCCTCCAGGTCTAGGGGCGCTGGTCCTCTGCTGCTGTGGCCTCTGCTTATGAGACCTGGATTTGTAATTGAGATTTATCATTGGAATGAATCGATAAATAGAGGTTCTGCTGGTTTAAGATCTATATTTGAGTGTTTGAGTTGCTTTTTCGGGTTCCATTTCGTGTGTTGAACAATTCTGGAGATTTTGTATTTTCGCATATTTGAGGTACCTGCTGGTTGACGTGTCAGCTAGTGTTGTGAGCTAGCAGCTGGTCGGTGGCAAAACCAGTCGAAGCGTGTTTTAGCGTGAGATTCTTGAAACGCCGTCGTTTGCGTGAAGTCTGGTTGCGCGTGTTGTGATCAGCAGGTGCGTTAGTGTATTTGCGTTGAGGATCAAAACGACTGCGTTTAGATTAGTTGGCGCGACGTCGTTTCGATGTTGCGTCTGGTACCAGCTGGTGGTTTTGCGTGCGAGTGTCTACTGGTTGTTCAGCATGAGTAGATGTCAACGCGGGTCAACTTTCCTGTAGCTCGAAGAGGAACGTCGTCGTTTCGTTGTTGCGACTGGGAGTCCAGCTGCGAGTGAGTTTCACCGTTATTGCTTGCTGCTGGTATTTCGTGAGAGCTAGCGACTGGATGACGTCAGTGGAGCGACGTCGTTTGAGTTAGTTGCAACGCTGCGTTTTGAGGTTGCGACTGTAACCAGCAGAGAGAAGCGTTGCATTGTTTTGTTCTTGCGATTTCACGAGAGCTAGCGACTGGATGACATCAGTGGAGCGACGTCGTTTGAGTTAGTTGCAATGCTGCGTTTTGAGGTTGCGACTGGAACCAGCAGAGAGAAGCGTTGCATTGTTTTGTTCTTGCGACCGGATACCCAGGTGCTGGTGTGATATCCTGTGCGACGTCGTTTGAGTAAGTTTGCACGACGCCGTTTTGAGAACCAGCCGTTGGTTTGTTTTGCGATGGTTTAGCGTTGATTGAGAATCAGCAGTTGGTTCTTTGCGTCTGCTGTTGTAGTGTTCCTGCTGATTTTGTCGGTAGACAATTATTGGTATTGATTTACAGTCGTTGCAAGTGCTATTTATAGGTAGACTTGGTCTCTGATTTTGTGATATCATTTCTCATACTTAGCAAATTTTCCAGCCTTTCGTTCCTTATCCTTCGAACCCTAGAACACTGTTCAGCCGTGAGCTTTCCGGCGATTTCCCGTCGTTTTCGGTGGTTGTTTTGCTCGTGCGAGGTAGCGTTGGACTCCTCTTGAGAAGCTCTTCCAATTCGTACCAGTTTTAGAAGCTGTAATTGGCTAGTCGAGGAACGCGAAGTTGCTGCCGTTCGAGTGTTGCGTCGATTTGGTATAACTACGTTCTGGTTTTCGGCTTTTACCAGAGTCTTTGGGATTTCTCGCCGGGTTAGTTTTTGCTCAGTATAAGGTACGGATTTGAGCTTGATTTACAGCAAAGTTATGGCTTGGATGAATTGTAGTCGCTGGTATGTGGAATTGCCGTGCCTGCTGGTTGTGTCCTGTTGAGGATTGTGTATGCTATTTGTGCATTTGCTGCGTTGCATATGTTTATATGCTTGCATTCCCGCATGTTGCATACACGCATGGTATTCCTTTCCAGTTTTGGTAGTATTTGTACCATTGTTGTATTGTTGTTATATCTTACCAGGATGTGAGGGCGAGCGGCAATACCGCACTATCATCTCCCTGCTGGTATCGTAGCCACCATGCGCTGAGTGGTTAACTACCACAGTTCATGGGCGAGGCAACAGCAGGTTGAGTTGTTTGATGCATCTGGTAAGTGGGAGTAGTGTCATGGCGAGTGGCTTACTACCACACTGTGAACACACCCCGTGGCCACTGTATGTTGTTGGTTATTCTTGGAGCTATGTTTGAGTTCCTTAGCTCCCTTGTGGGTCGAGCTTTCCGTTGTTCTTCGGCGTCTCATGCATAGCACCTGCATTTTATTCCTTGCTGTTTATTTCTGTTGTATTATTGCTCTCCGTACTGGGGTTTGACCCCATGTCCCTCCGGGGCTTGGTTTGTTTCTTTGTTGCGTTGTTTTCAGGAAACCCAGGTTCTACAGCTGGTCGTGGTTTCAAC